>CANUEP010145359.1:0-130206 GCA_947857235.1 Jatropha podagrica | reverse complement strand
ATATCTTAGCTGCCGTCCACTTCAGTTTTGCTTAGATTCATTAGAAGGAAACATGGGGAAAACTCATTTCTCATAATGTAAACGTAATGTGATTGAATTCAGTTGCTGGAATTTTCTGTGGTAGAGGTTATTCAGTTCTACTTCAGCATAGAATGACTTTCAACTTTTCTTAGCATATTGGCACGCTACAGATCATTAAGTAAAGCAAAAGAAAAGATTGAAATTTTTTTCTGTTATTTAATTTCACTCGTTTGTTTATCAAGTATGAGAACATTTTTCTCTCTTTAACATTTTTCTCTATTTTTGTATTTTTCATTTTTTTTCTCTCTTTCAATTCTATTCATTTTACAACAACAGGGGCAGCAGATAATAACAAAAGAAGATAGAGACTAAGAGAGGACCTGAGTTAGCAACTCTTGGACTAAAGATGCTGGATATTCTTGTGGTGACTTCAGGCTTCCTGTGAAGAAAATCAAAGAAAATGCTGACATTGAAGCCAAATAATAACAAAGAAATTTTTTTAAAAAAATTTCAACTAAGCCAAATAATTAGGATCAAACAAGCAATAGAAAAAAATTGAAAAAAAAAATAGATTAAGGCTAAATATTAACTGAAAGCATTTCCATTAAAGAAGAGAAGAGGGAACTTGGAAAGATCGAAGCAACAAGAAGAAACAAAAGAAAAGAAAATGAAGACAAAAAATGAACAAGAAATGCCAGCTTCAACAAAACAGCAACAATAATAATAATAATAATAATAATCAAGAAACAGAAGAAGAGGAGGAAATCAAAGAGAGTAATACTAGTACTAGTAAAAAGAAGGTTAAATGATACATTGGAGATGCAGGCAGCTGGCAGCTGGGTTTTCTAACTCACTAGTCTTGTTCACCTTGGAGAAAAGACACACATCAAGTCATTAACCATTGTCCATCGGGGTGCTTCCCCATATTTTTATATCTAACTATTTAATTTAATTAAACCAAGAATTATCTCACATCTACAGCTTGTTTAACTAATACTACTAATTAATATTCTAACCATCGCCCAAAAAAGCACCATACTGCAGGACTAAGAACAATGAAACTAAAATTATATAAGAAATACATTTTATCAAGCATCTATCTGTTTCTTGATAACGAATCTCAAACACAGATTGAGCTAGATAATTAAGTCTAACCTACATCACTTTCCTTCAAACAAGAACGTCAAATGATACTACTCATTATTATCTACCATTGCAATTGCATCATTATTAGGCATTACCAGAAAAGACAAGATGCAATTCCTTCAAACCAGAATCAGCAACCATAACAATTCTGCAAATCTAAAATCTCTTGTATAATAATCATTCGTAAATTGGTACAATTATAACATTCTCAGGACATCAACAAATTAAGAGTAAAAGCAAATCATCATCATATCAACAAATAAAACGTGCAGAAACCCAGAAACGAAAACAAATAAAAAATAAAGATACATCTCTCTGCTGAACCCACAAATTAATTCAACAATATCTTCAACAATTCCTCATTTTTTGTCTGTTTATATGTATTTATATATATAAAAAGAAAAAAGAAAAAAGAAAAAAGGACGAAGCCAAAAAAAATTGAGAACGAAACAAAAAAAATCAAAAACAAGCCTGGCTCTTGTACGCTTGAAGAACACGACTGCTGCGGAGTCGACGGTCAGAAACGAAAGCGACGAGAGTTGTAAAGAAAGACTGCGGCTGTAGAAGGAGAAAACGAGAGCGGCGCAGGCGAAAGGATGGAGAGGAGAAATGCTGGACTTTGAGTTGTGAGACTGGCTGTAGAAGGAGAAAATGAGAGCGGCGCAGATGAAGGAAGGGAGAGGAGAAACGCTGGATTTGAGTTGATGGATTTGAGAGATGTTTGTTTGTGTGGATAAGATGCAACCCTAAGCTCAAAACGACGTAGTTTTATTGGTGGGTGTATTTAAACCTCTTACTTCAAAACTACGTCGTTTTGATGTTAAAATAGTTACTTTTCTTATTATTATTATTATTATTATTATTATTATTATTATTATTATTATTATTATTATTATTATTATTATTATTATTATTATTATTATTATTATTAAAAGGCCACAATTATATTTCAATATTATAATAAATATAATAACAAAATATTATATAAAGTATTAAGTTTAATGTTTTTTATTAGAGAATAGACTTATAGGTTATAATTAATTATAGTTGTTGTAATCCTTAATCTATACACACTAGACTTTTAAATATAAATACTCTAAATATATTATGATATTAATAAAGTATAAGGTATTAATATATATAATGATACTAAGTATAAGTATATTAGGATAAAATTTAATTATGTTTATAAGTTATTTGCTGATATTTTATGAGTTATATTATAATTTACTAAAAGTCTATCTAAATTTTATATTTACATGAGTCATATTTTAAAATAAGATCTATTATCATTAGAAGTTTAATAATAATGTTGATAAGTAGCTTTCAAATTTTTTAATTATAACATTATTAATATTTTATTCAATTAATAATTTTTTATTTTTAATAACTTTCATAATTACCAAATTACAAAACGTTGAATCAAATTATAAAGACATGATATGAATACTGCGTGTATAATTTTGTTTGATATATTTTATGAAAAAAAATTAAATTCAATTTATTAAGATATTGCAATTCAATTTACGTAATTTTATTAAAATTTTACTTATGAGATGGTTGAGTCGTCGAGGGGGTGTGTAGAGCGGCACAGGGATCGACAGTAGGGAAGGGAGAAGAGATGCTTGGGTTTGGGTTTGTGAGAATAAGAATAGCTCTATTGCAAAACTGCGTCGTTTTTGTGTTTGTGAGAAATAATGATAACTTTCTCTTTTTTCTTTTTCTTTTCTTGTTTAATTTTACAGGGGTTAATTAATTATAAAACACTTGAAAAACCAAAATTGATCAAAATATAACAAACAAGCAATTAGCTACTTAGTGAAGTCCAAAGACTAAAATACTTTTGAAATACTTTCATTTGCTCTTTTTTAGTCCAAAGACCTAAACAGAGACTTTCTTTAATTGTCACATATTTTAGGCATAGAGAGGATCCCTATTTCTTAAAGGGAAATGACCATCACAATTATAATTTGATTTCAAAAATTAAATAACAACTAAATTTTGCGGCTGTATTTCTAAAATTAAAGCTGCTAATAATATGTAAACCTTTGCAATCTAGTACTTACCAGGTTTAAAAATCTTGACTTTATCCATTATCTTTTTTCGTTTTCTTTTCTTGTTTAATTTTACAAGAGTTAATTAACTATATCCATTATTTTGTTGCTCCTCAATAAATATTCTTTTTAATTAACTAATCAATAATTATGACAATTAGTTTGTAATCTTTTAAAGAATAAAAATATTATTTTATATTTATAGATAACAAATCTTACTTATATATAATTAAATAATATTTATATTTTCATTTTAATTAATCAAAATATTTAATAATTTTGAAATTTTTTAATATTTTATAAATAAAAACTATAAAATTAGTATTTTTATCTATTTTTAAAAATAATAATAATAATTTATATAATTTATAAATTTCATTGTAAATCCCTTGTTAATAATTTTCCTTACTAATCCGTTGTCAATACACAAACTAATTTTTCCATATTAATCGGATGCTAAGCCGTTATTACCACACGGAATTTATACTGTTCCATTTAGTAACGGATATCAAATCCGATGCTAAATATATTCGTTGTCACTCCCATACTAATTCATTATTAATTAGTGCCGCATTTTTTTCCCTCCAATTTTAGCATCAGAATAAAAATCCGATGCTAAAATATATTGTCTATCCGTTGCTAATCTGTTGCCCATTTATCCATCATTATTTTCCGCGTTAATTAGCATTGTATTAGCTATGGCTATAATCTGTTGCTAATTTTCTATTGTTAATCCGATGCTAAATTCTGAATTTATTTTCCATTCAAAAACTATTGCTAATTAGCATCGGATAGGATTCGATTCTAAAATTCCGTTGCTAATCGGCATTTTTTTTGTAGTGCTCAATCTCATTGCCCTAAGCAAGATTGCACACAAGTACAAGAAAATCGTAGCCCAGCATCACAAAACCTGGTGCAAGTATAATAATCTTGAAAGTTCAAGCCAAATGTTGCAGCAAACCCAACACTCAGAACCATTATGGATTGACCCTTACAAAGAAGTTAGACGTAACATTTTGTTTGCAGCTTGTATGCTTCTCTTCGTTGGCTTCGCCATTGTTACAATTTATGGTTGCTGGCATATTATTTGCAGACATAGCGACTGTGGCAACTTACCAGCAGAGAATCATAAATGTGTTAAGCTTTGTAACGGTGATAACTGCATAAGGATCTGTCGGCAATAGTAGCTGATATATATCAAGGGTCTTGTTATTAACTGTATTAGATACCTATAAATGTCAAATGTAGGAACAGTGTAACAAATAGTTTTAATAATTTTGCATAAAATATCAATTAAAAAATCATTCACTTATATAGGAGACTTATGATTTGGGATGAAAAATTGAAATTTCGAGATTTTTAAAAATCATTTTCGTTATTCTTGAAAATTTTTATTCTAATAATTAATTAGAATATTATTTTAATTAAACAGCGAGCTTTATAACACCCAGTGCATGCAGTTTCGCCTGAATATATATCATATCATCAAATCCTATAATTTTCTCTATTAGACAATATTGATCATCTAATATGACTTGAAAATCTGAATGTCCAGAATTTGAAGATTGAGTGCGACAATGCCTTTGCGGTTCATCTTATTACTGGTGAAGTGCAAGCCTCAGGTGTTATATATTCATCAATTGGCTGCTATGGGCATGCACCTAGGATATTTTCTTTTTGTAGGGATTAAACGAAATTTTCAAAACTTTTAGGGGAATCAAATATAACTTTTTTTTTTATATTTTGAAGAATCAAAATGTAATTTTTCATAAGAATTTTTCATTGGGCATGCACCTGCTTGTTTATCCTCCAGCAGGAATGGCTACTTGGTTAATGAAAGATGTAGCTGCAATTAACTATCCTAGATTGTACTTATAGTTTCTAGATCCTTGCTCTCTTTTTACCAAAGAAACAAATTGTTGATATCGAACAATCATAAGTTATGATTAATTAATAAAATAAGATTTTTTTTTTATGATAAAACAAATTATAAAACTGACCAGCGACTATAGAGAATTGTGCTATACCATAGAAATACAAGAGAAAAGAATAGTGGAAACTGAAACAAAGGCCATTTGGTTTGTCGTTTCATACATTTCCTTTTGTGGTATTATTTTCCATTCTCTATTTCAACACTCAAATTCGAGTGGCTTGTGTAATTTTTGGTGGATCCCATTTTGCGTAGTGTTGCTAATTGCCACTCTTTTTGGTCTCGCATTTGTAAGTACCATCACAAAATGGTCAAGAATGCAATATTACTATGAGTTTAACTCGCTGGATAAAGAAACTTTGTTCTACAAGATGTTCATAATTAAACATCACAAATTCCAAATCCAAGATCGGAAGGATGAAGAGATTATGACAAAACCGGACATGTTTGAAGTATATCGAAGACAAGCTTACATTTGTTTCATGGTCTGTGTCTTGTTTGCCTTCACTGTTTTCATGTTGGTTGCTTGTAGCTCCATTGCTTGCAGATGAAGTTGAGAGTAATAAGAAGACTGGCATGAGATGGTATGGATTAATAAAAGGGTTTAATATTTTTGAGTCCCTAAATTATTACTAAATTAACACTTAGGTCTCTCAACATTTGAATAATTATTTTTGAGGATCTAACTAATGCTACCGTTATATTGTGAGATCTTTCCATCTAAATTTCTGTCTTTTTTTCGTTTTATATGGACTAAAAGTTAATGTTACTCAAAAGTGAGGAATCTAAGTATTAATTTAATTATAATTTAGGGATCCAAAAATATTTAATTTCCTACACTTAAGTCCTTCACTTTTCAGTCCATATAAAATGGAAATTTATATGGAAGGACCTCACAGTGTAACGGTTGCATTAGTTAGGTCCTTCAAAATAATTATTTAAATATTGAAGGACTTAAATATTAATTTAGTCATAATTTAAGGATCCGAAAATATTAAACATTTAATAAAATGTATAGCCGAAGACCGAGCTACATGCTTCTTGTTTAAACTATTGGGCTCATATTCTGCGTAGGCCTTTTTGGTGTCGGGCTCAGAAACTCCGATGTGTTTTCTTTTAAGAGAAATTTAGGCTTCAATGCCTTTAGCAGCACTTTGAGATTGGGCCTAAACGTGTCTTATTCTTAATTTATTCTTGTCCCAGGCAAAGCATTAGAGCCCAACAATAAGCTAAAGCCCTTTAAAGAACATGTTGGATATTATTGTATAAAAATAATGATCCAATTTACACTTTACACAGTTAATTTCTCATTTTAAAATTATTTTTCCATATTTAAAAGGATTTTTTAAAAAAAAATTAAATTTCAATATAAATAGTGAGAAAATTTTTAGTTTACCTTCCATTTCAAATGATGCCAAATCGTCAAACTTTACTGGTAGTTTGACGATGCTTATTATTATTATTATTATTGTTGTTGGTTAAATAGGCATGCTTTTACAAAATCATGTAAAATTTTTAACTATTATTAGGAGATTTTTAACTCGAGTATCATTAAATAAAGATAAAAAAAATCATTATAGAATAAAGTAATTCGTATTTCTAAAAATTAATTAATTGATTATTTTAATTGGTAATGCAAACGGAAAGAAGTAGTTTTCTAGTTTCAAAGACATGCAAATACTAGTTAGAAGCATTTTATTCTTTAGTACCGAGCATGATTTAGTTATAGCGCAGTGGAATACAGATACCTTTTGGTAAAAAAAAAAAAAAAAAGTTGAGTTGGAGAAAAGGGCATATAGAGGTAGCAAGATGATAAAAATGGAATCTATTTTGTGGATATTATTTCTGTGCAAGAAGAAGGAGACAAGTGAAAACAGGTCTACCAAAATCCAATAGGAATTCAGGGAACACATTAATTATATGTTTGAAAATTTTGGACAAAGATGCTCTTCTGACTAATGTTTCTTTCTTCAAGGGCTGATAAAAGTGTATGTATATATATATATATATATATATGTGCACGTTAGCTATATAAAAAAAAAAACAACTGGGGGAGTTCAAATAATGTATTATAGGTCTTAGGTTAATTTTGTTTGTTGTCCATCTTTTTTCTATTTGACTATCTCCAATTAAGTTGAAATGGACCCCTTTGATCACCATGTGTTAGTGCTATCCCACATTTGTATAGACATAGACACTTCTTGCCTCTCCTAGGAGCCAGGAGATGTGTAGATCTCATAAAGTTGAAAAGGAGAGATTTTTTAGTATCATGAGATTTTCAGAACACATGCATACCAAATACCATAATCTCTCTTAATACTCTATATATTATTGCCTACCTATGGAGGAGATATGTTAAGATTCTTCATCATAAACTTTGTTGAATCAATCAACCTTTACTTTTAAATATTTGATGGAAGTCTTTTTTCTTTTCTATATTTTTGAATCAATTGCAACTGTTTCGAAATATTAAAAACGGGTTCATACCAAATCTTAAAGAAAGCTAAAAAGCGTTGTGTGATGAATCTGAGTAAAAAGAGAGAAATCGGAGAATTTGAGCATCAAGAATATTAAAAGAGAAAATAAATGTAATAGGAAAAGAAATAAATTGCTGAGTCATATTGTATAATAGACTTTCTGAAAATAAAAAGAGCAGCGGACAATGTCTATTTTTTTTTTTCCTAACACAGTAACCCGACAAATCAAATAAACATTAGCATCGGAGAGCTCTTTTTTTCAATTTTTCCAATATGACAAAGTAAATCAGAGCAATTCATAATAATAACAGGAGATGCCCTCATAACCACTAGGCCACTAATATCTCTTGGAAGAATAAAAAAGTGTAATATGCTTTGGAAACGAGCTAATATATATGCCATAAAAAGAGAGATATCATGTCGTAAATATAAAAGAAGGAAAAAGGCACACAAGTTGTTGTTATTATACCCAAGCGGTGACAAAGAGGTGTTCTAGAAATGTGAAGCAAAATTAAGGCTCCGTTTATTTTTTTTTTTAAATAATTTATATTTGAAAAATATTTTTATTTTTCAAATGATTTATTTTTTATTTCTTGGTTAGAATATTGAAAATTAATTTAAAATATTAAACTTTTAACTCCTAAGATCATAATAATAATAATAATATAAATTTTGCATTTTTTTATTAAATATGGTAGTGAATTGGAAATAAGCTTGAACTAAGGCTACTGCTATTTGAGAATAGGTTGCAGGTGGGACAGTAAGAGTGATTGGACGGCTAGTTTCGCCATGGTCATTATCTTGGCTTTCCATGTTAGGGTTTTCGGTTAGGTTGATAACCATGATGAATAAAGAGTTGAAGATTGGTTAGAATTAAGGAGAAGTTGAAGGTGTGTTCAACGCTCACCATACCAATTGTTATACTCTCAGAATTTTAGGAAAGATTTATTGTGATTGAACCTTTCATTAATGTGATTTTAGGGTATTTATAGAGAAATTCGAATAGTCCGTTTTAAACAAGAAGTAGAACTCTGTATTTATTTTCTATTTAGAGATGTCCATTAGGTTTCATATAATAATTAATAATTATATGTTAACAAGAATAATGTGAAAAAATAGTAAATTATAAAAATCGATGGTAACCGGTGGTAGTGACTAATGAAAGTGACTGGTAATAGTAACCGGTAAATAGTGATAGTGGCTACTGATAATTAATAAATTAGAAAAATATAAATTTATAAGATTATAATACATTTATTAAAGTCCAAAAAAATATTTTCTATTAACTTATTTTTTCTAAACGAAAAATTAAAAAAATATATTTTTACAAATTATTTTACAGCGTTTCCCAAGTGATATGAGATGTGGAAAAAATCCAGCAGTGCATAGTGAGTGCAGTTTGTGTTTATTAGTTATTATATGACGACACTTGCGTACTTCTCTACCCTTCAAATTCAATTAAAAACAATAATAAAATAAAAGAAACTTAGGTAGACACCAAAACGTGCACAAATGATTGCCACTAGAATATCTTTCTATCATCATATACTATAGACATAGAAACTTGGGCATTGGATATTTTATAGAGACACAGAATTGGGCTGTAAACCAAATAGAGGATCATTTTGTTTTTATGAATAAACGGCTGACAATTTTCGTGAATGAAGAGGATAAAAGGTTAATGATTGGTTAACAGGAAATTGATTAATTTGGAGGTACTCTTCGAACTTGAATTAGAACCCATAATTCCACTGAGAACAAAGGTGGAGGGACTACCATAATATCAGTACTTTAAAAAAAAAAAAAAGAAAAAAGGAAATTGAATCCTAGGCTGGCTTTATACGTAGATCGATAAAATTACCGAACAATATTCTATTAGAAAGCATATTCCTAATGCATGCATGGGTTGCTATATACTATTACTATATATAAAGAGAGAGAGAGAGAGAGTCCCATTAGCAGGAGAAAATATTCTTTTCGAATCAGAAAATGGGGCCTAAATTTTCCAGGATCACACATAGCAATCACGCTGTCATGATCACGTCCAAGAATTTTATATATAATTATTTTCTCCAGGTTTTAAGTGACTACTGGCTTTCGTTTCTCTCTTCTTTATATCATTGCTAGTAGACTATTCTTGGATTTGCAAAATATTTTTTTCTGTTTTTGAAAAAAGAAAGCAGAAAAATCATGATTAATTGGAAGATGGAGTCTTGTCTATTCAAGTCTCAAGAAAAAGCTTCTCCGCATGAGAACCAGTTGGTTGGTATATACTCTCTACATATTAGTATTATGTTCTGGGCAAAAAGTGTTCAATTTGCCAGACATTCTTTGCATTTCTTTTCAATTTTTTTTATTAACGCAATCATTTTTCTTTTGTTTTCTTAGTATTTTTCTTTTTTTATATGCTGGAGGTGTAATCTCTCGACAGGAGAATATAAAAATTTTGTATGCCCCAACACGGTGTGCTTTTAGTGATTAAATTTCTTTTTGACTTTTATGAAATTCCATTATCAGGAACCGTCTAATCTAACTAACAGTTTAGTCATAATTAAAATTTTTCGTATCACTCTGTATATACATTTAATAGAAATTAAATCAAAAAGCTCTTTCTAAATGTTCAATTTAAATTATCAACTAAATCACATCTCGTAAATTTCATTCAATACTTTTATCGATCATAAAACAATGAAAGGACTTGATATCTTTTTATGTTTATATCCTAGAAGTGCACATGATTAAATTATTTCCTCTTATTAAAATTATAAAATTACCTTCTGCCATAGGCAAATGGATAAGCAGAACCTTTGACTCTTCCAAATAAAAAGAATAATAAATTATTTTTTTTAAATAAATAATTCTAGCATACGTTAAATTTCATAAAAAGAAAAAGAGAATCTTCTTTAGAATCTTAATGTCGAATTCCATGAACATGGGCCTCAGATACTTCTGGGCCTCACAGAAGTGGGGGTTTTCGGAGCACAATTTTGGACAATTGGGAGTAGAAAAAAAAAATGTAATTACGGTAAATATCATATTTTAAACTTATTTTAGAGAATATCACGTTTATTTATAATAATTTAAAAATAAAATTTTCTTAACTATTATTTTAAAATTTTAATTAATATTTTACTTATATAATACATTAAATAAAAATAATATATTCATCTCAAATTAAAAGTAACATATATATATATATAAACAATTATGCATTTGATGGTCTTTTATATTTTAATAACCGTTAATAAAAATTTTCTAAATACTAACAGTAATTAGCTATTAACAATTCTTATCAGTTGGTATGGACTATTTAACTAAATGAGTTCTTATAAAGAGATGCGATTTTAAATTTTGAGATACATATTTCAAAATGAAATTATTTTTGTAAGACTATGAGAATGTTTATGAAAAATAAAGAAAGCCAAATGAGATTAGTTTCTTTCCATAAAAGGATATGGAGATATCGATTGGAAAAATTTAAAAGAAAAATAAATAAATAAATAGCGTAGCTCTTTGTAATTAAATTTTAGAATTTTAATACATAAAAGAAATTCTGCTTCAAAATTCCTGTGACGTCATTATCTCGGAATATGTAAAGAAAAAATATCATGTAAGCAAATGTAATAGAATTACTATGTCACATGATTAAGGCAATTGTTAGACCTAGCGAGTCCCCAGCCGTACGATCTACTCCCAAGTTCGTGTGATTCTCTCATCAGACAATTTTTAAACGTCTCAGATTAATGGACTGGCTAAGGACGCCAAAGATCCAAAAGCAACCTTACACTTGAGTCAAATCTTACCATAACAGGGAACCGAAGGAAATAGAAGGGTTTGTGACACGTGGAAATAAACAGGATGACGAAAATGTCCTCAACTGTCAAATCAAAGTGCATAAATCCTTGTAACAAAAACAAGGTTACTTACACGAAGCAATCAGCGTCAAGCGTCAAGGGTCGTTTTTGTCATTTCAAATCAGAGAGGGGTTGTTGAGATTCTATTGGATGAAACGAAATAGTGAATGCCACGTGACCTGCAGTAGGTGACGGTGGGCTTAAGTCACGTGACATCAGCCTCGCCTTCCGGGCCGGGACAGCCCGTGATGACGCAAACTTGAGTGAGGCCTATGATATATGTCCGTACGCATCCCACTCACTCACAGTACCCCCTACAGGCTACAGTTCCTAATTAGGAACACCGTATGATACTCCTCCAAATTTAAACATAATAATATATATTTTTCTTTTTCAATATTAAGAGATAAGATTTAAAGCTGAATTTATTATCATATCCTACGTAAAATTATAAAATAAATTTCATATTTAGTTAATAGTCTTAATTATTACGGTATCTATTTTTTTAATTTGTAAACACTCTATCAGGGTTTCAGTTGATTCACTGTATATATATAGATTTCTCATCAGTAATAAAATAATTTCGTATTTTCTTCTATATTTTACTCTCTATTCATTATTTTTCCTCTCCCTAGCTTTTTATTATTTTATAACTCTCTGAACTTATTTAGTAAGGTCAAAAAAATCATATTTGAATTTTTGAATAAATTTAATCTTTAATTTTGTATAAAATGATTAAAAAGATCCGATATCACTTTTTAGATCAATTTAATCCTGAAATTATTTTAATTTTTAAAAATTAATAATTAATTTTAATTTAATATGATTGACTTTTTATTCTTTTTTATTATACATTAAGAACACTCATATCAAATTCTTTTCACACTAATGAATATAAATTTAAAATTTATAAAAATATCATTTCTTGTAATATAATAAATTTTAAACTTGTATTATAATTTTAATTTATTCAATATGAAAAATACACAAATTTCATAATAAATTATTAAGTAATAGAAGTTAATTTAAAATGTTAAAATTAATATATATTTATAAAATCAAAACCATCAATCAAGTTAAATAGAAATACAGGAGACTTCATTTATTAAATTTTTATATTTTATAATTAATTATTTTTTAATAAATTAATCAATTTAATCCCAATTACAATTTTAGTAATTGTCTATATAATGATTCACATTATAAATATAATGAAGAAATAGATGATAAATTGACTCAAAATGTCAAATATAATTTTTTAATTATTTTAAATAAGTTTATGAGTTAAATTAACCTAAAAAGTGAAATCAGATATTTTTAATCATTTTATACAAGTTTAAGAAGCCCAAAATATCAAATCTGATTTTTTGATAGTGTTAAAAAGATTCAAGACCAAATTGAAATTTATTTTTAAAATTAATCTTAACAAAGTGCAATTAATAGTTTTAATAATTAGAAAGAAATAAAAACCAATTGACTCCTTAGTTTCGGGAAATAAAAAATGTCACATTAACCTATAAATTTATTTAAAATAAGTAAAAAGATAAAATTTAATATTTTAATCTATTTAGCTCTCAAAAGTTGTTTTTATTTTTACAAATTAATTAATTATTGATTTAATATAACACAATTATCTTTTATCCTTTCTCTTTCTATACTAAAACTACTCAATTCAAAATTTTCAAATATAAAAATTTAAAATCTATAAAAATACTATTCCTTCTAACAAGATAAATTTACAAAATATATAATATAATTTTACAATGATTTAACATGTATAAATTTTATATTAAATAATTCAGTAATAAATATCATATTTAAATATTTAAATTATAAATATATTTATAATTACATCTATTGAAGTTATTGATATTTTCTATGTAGCAATAGTGAATTCCATCGCCAACGATGTCGTTTTGGTCCTTAGAAATTTTCATTCTTCAAAGAACTGGCTTAGCTAGGGTTTTTTATCCTCTAATGAAGAAGAAGAGTATTTATCAGAAAAAAAGAGAGTAATTTATATTTTAATTCCCTCGTTTTATTTATCTTCTTATGAAAAATTAAAATTAAAACAGTAATAACAAAACGTAGTTGCAGTCTCTGTACTTGTGTCATGCATGCAAACCTTCTGGATTACAATGGTGAATAGTCACGAAGCAAGCAAGCAAGGGCTCGGGTATCTAAAAGACCTGTTACCTATATGTATTGTATTGGGTTGAAGAAGATTATGCATAGGGCAAATCGGCCATTAATGTCCCAAAAAAAAAAAAATCCAACTGTGACAATAACAGGAAGAAAAAGAGAGGACGTTGCACAGTTTAGGACTTGTTTGTATCAATCACAATACCTACTACCCCTTTTACCCAAAGCTTAATAACAAGAATGTTTGAGCTTGGAATCCGGGGCACTGTCCCTTTACCCATAGGGTATTTCCTTCGTTTTTCGGGTTACCCTAATTAAGAAAGAGAATTCCAACTGCAAACGCCATCCCTAATTTTGTAATTTTTTAAGGTTAATGAATTTGCTAATTGGAAATTTAGAATTTGTAATTCCAACAAACTCTTGAGTTTTTTTTTTTAATAATTATATATATAACTTATTTGAGAATAATTCCGTTTGTCGACTGCAATTTAAAAAAAAAAATATTAATATGGTCTGATAGATCGAATCTTTAAAATTTTCAAATTTGATGTTGAAATGATAAGTCACTAATTCTTTCATCCTACCTTAATTCATTATTAACCTATTTTTTGGTAAAGACTTAAATTTAACTTTTACATTTTTCCACTAATTGTTCAATTGATATCTTTTCCATAGGCTTTAATTTAAATTAATAATATATGTTCCAATCAAATTAAAATAAGATGATACAGTAATTAAAGATGACAGAAACATAAATATATATATATATATATATATTTTTATGGCAGAAGTACATAATGGTTTTTGACATTTGATCCAACTCTACCTTTGTCGGTAAATCCTTCAGTTTCCTTACACTTTTTTCTTTGTTTGAGACTAATTACTGTTACATTAATTAATTAATTATTGATTAGCCAAGGAATTATCATGTGACTGCTAACGTAATCATATGAAACAGCTTTTCCTACAACCTTTTTAGCTACACAGATGGAGATTATGAGAATTTTTTTTATGTTAATTAAATATGAAAAAGTTAACAGAGTGGCTACCTATACATATAGCTAGCACTTTGAATAGGTTTTTTAGGAAATTTTATATGTTTAGACCCTTCAAATAACTTTGGAAAAAAATACTATTTTCTCTTCAATTCTTTTTTTAAATTATTAAATAGCTCGGCTCTATCTTATTTTAATCTTCAAACCTATCAAATAACCTCTATTTAAAGTGAACGAGCATTAATCAAATTATGTGAATCGCTAAACAGATATAAATCTGGATAGTTGGTGCTTCTAAATTTTATATTTAATATATAAAAATAATAATTAATAGAAGAAGGTGGGACAATGACACGTTGTTGTTGTCGTAATTACTTACCTATTCAAATGTTAGATCCTAGTAATAGTATAATGTATAAATACATGATGGATATTCTTTCAAACATGGGCACATGCAACCTTTTATTTCCTTTCTTTTCTTTTTGTAGAAGCACAAACATATATATAATATATAGCTTTCGTGCACTAAAACTAAAGTCACTCTCCTAAACGATGCTTTGATTCCAATTGTGCATTGTGTCTTTAGATGAGAAAAATAGTGTATTGTTGATCAAATTCTACATTATATGTATTACAAAATGGATTTAAGAGTTAAGTACAATATATATTTCTCCAGTGCAATAAAGATTGGAAGGGGTCATGATTGCCCTTGCTCCTCTAACTTCAAAAAAAAAAAAAAAAAAAAATCTAATTTTATAATAGAAATTGCTGAAATTTTCTATCTTTTTGTTATTTCCTCCCAACATTAAGTATAATCTCGATTATTATCAACCAGGTGGTGTTTTGGTTGGTCTTCTCACTTATGTGAAGAGTGAAGGGTCTTGAATTCGAATTCTTTCGACTACAGTTGTTTTCACCAATGAGAGGGCTACTTCCTGTTATGCAACCTGCAGTTTTACTGTGTTATTTTAACCTTTAAAAGCCTGCAATGAATTTTTAAAAAAAAAGTATAATCTCGATTATTATTCATTTGCAAAATCATAGCAATTTTGAATAGAGGTAGTAATTTATATTACGTCCATTCCATTAATTTTGAAATATTTTTATTATTTTTCTTTAAAAATCAATATACCAGCTTATTCCGTTTTACTTTAATAGCAACATTTGTTCTTTTCACAAGGATTAAAAAAATAATTAGAATTTATTGACTTTCTAACAATATATTATAAAATATCTAAATTATCCTTTTTAAATGTAAATATAAAAATAAATTACAACTAATAGATATGGGTAAAATTTAAAAAAGTAATTAATATAGTGTCAAAGTCGTAAATGAGATAAATTAAAATATTTATTTATTACTATTAAAGTAAAATAACGAGAGTATGAATGATTTTATTTCAGTTTTACTCTTATTTAACTATCTCAGCTTAACTTTATCTTTTTTAATTACAAAACAATTCATTAAAGTGAAGTTTAATTTAATATTTTTATTTTTATAAAATTAAATTGATTTAATTATTTTTTTAATTCTTATAAAAAATGAAAAGTGTCAAAATTAGCAAAGGGAGAAACATTCATGGATAGAATATTTGAAAAGAGCAGTGGCACTCCACAGTGACTAAAATCTTTATGCACTAAATTTAAGTTCTTCTTATAATAATAATAAAAAAAATAGTAAAATTTCTTGCATGAATTGACTTTTCATGAAACAAGATTAAAGGGAAAATAAATAAATTAAAATGATTGAAGAATTAATGGAAAAGGACCAATATGTTATATTCTTATTATATGACCCACTTCAATATCAACATTTGTTTTTTTTTTTTCTCAAAAATTAAGAAAATAATTAAAAAATATTAATTTTCTATAAATATATAATAGAATGTCTTGATTGTCCTTCTTAAAATTAAAAATTTCTCATTTAATTTTAAATTACTACATAACACACGATAAATATAGACAAAATTGAAAAAAAAAAATTATGAATGTACTCTCAAAATTCTGAGTATTTAAAGTGAAATAATGCATAATGCCAATTTGTTGCTATTAAAGTATAATCAAAGAAGATCAATGAGATGTGATTTAATCAGTAACGCAGATCGCGTATATGGAAAAAATTCTCGGATTTATTCTTACTAAACATCCTTATAAGGACGACAAAGAGCGTTAATTATAACTAAATCCTGAGATGAATTAGATGGTCATAAAACTTAAAAAATCGAGATTTATTAATATATTCCAAATAATCTTAGCCCTTGATATATATTCTTTTGTATTTTAGATTTTTGCTAGATGAAAATTATCCTTAGATCCGCGTATCCAAACAGTATCAAACCGACCTTTATATAATTATACTCTTTCTACTGTCAATGCTCACCTTATCCTGTTTGTCTCTTTGGTGTATACTGAGCTCTAGACACCAATATTTGCTTTGAACCTAATTATAATTAAAAAAATCACATGTTTCATAGATAAATACATTATGGTAATTTGTTTTTCATCATCAAATATTTTAAATTTCAAGTTCGAAATGAAAATAAATTTTTTAAAAGTATAATCACTATGTAAATCCTTTCTTTTTTTTTCCCAATTTTAGCCCTCCTTTATTATATTATTATTATTAAAAAATTATTCTTAAAAATATTTTTAAAATATGAGAAGGAGAAGAAGAGGAGAAACAAAGATGTGAGCTTCTGCTTCTAAGAAGAAGATAATGCAATGCGGTGGTGAGGATAATGACAGTGATAATGCGAGAGACACTGTTCTTGTTTGGGTATGCTTTTTATAGTAATTAAATGAAAGCCTACCAAAACTCTACGTTTGAAAACGTGTTTTAAGACCATATGAGAGTAGCCCACAACACCATAAACTACCTATAAACTATTAATGATGCCATGTTCGATTTTCCCCATATATAATATTATAATAAAAACACAACCTTGTACTCGTTTAAAGTATATATGTAGGGCCTCACGTGCTTGTGTTCGCTTTTAAAATAAAAAGGTTAATTTGAAAATATTTATATTTCGAAAGATAAAAAAAATAATATAGAGACACGTGTAAAAATAATTCTTTGCATTTATAATAGTATTTCTCTAAATACACTGAATTAAAAAAAAATTCATATAATAAAAACGAAATATTTTATTTTTTTGTTATAAGTAGTTTAAATAATATTATATTTAAATAATTGTTTTCATTATATACAGTATTAATGTATATATGATGTAGACAGGAATGGAATTGATAGGGTTGGATGATGGAAATGAGCATTTAATAGTAAAAATCTGTGGTAGACAGTAAGTTAGGCAAACTTACCCTATGCTAATAAATTATATTTATTTTCATCTTTCATATTTTTCACCTCACTGCCACTTCAATTATATATATCCACATGTGTCTTTAATTAAATAAATACATCCACTTACTTCTAATCATTCGCTATGAATTACTTAACCTTTTCTAGGTATTATAGATACTCTCTTTATTTGCAATCATAATCTTCTTTTAATCATATCTCATAATCCAACGATTAAACGCAATTATTCAATTCTACTGTGTAAATTTATAAATAATTAAATAATCATTTTAGTCAAATATTTTTAAGAAATTAATTTAATAAAATTAATGCTTTTAGGAGCCGGTGATACGCGCTGCTATTAAAGAACAAACAAATAAAAAATATATATTTCCATTAATTATTTGTACATTTTATTAAATAATTTTCATAATAGTGTATATATTTTTGAAAAAAAATATGAATTTGTCGGAAATTGTTTTATATGATGGAAAAGAAAATGGAGTAAAGCCGCGTGGAAAGTCTAAGATCCGACGGCTGCTGATGCATGCAAATGTAAATCCTTGCTGTTTCCTAACATGAAACAATTAATGGAAAACGAAAGATAAATTACTCTTAATAATATGCCAATGGAGCCTCCACGTGTCAATATATGTAGCAAAGCACTGTTAATATGGTCCATCACCGACGCTCTTGAAGCGCGTGTTTAACACTCGGCTTGCTAGTATGATATACTAGTAGTGTGTACAGTATATATGCATAATAATTAAGTCAACAGGCAATATTTCACGCGTCTGAAGCTTCATTTCAACAAGTTTGGACTTTCGACTATTATAAAACTTATTTTGTTCAGATCTTGTTTGAATTAGAAAAATTATATTTTATTAATTTAATTTTAATTGAGATATCATGAAAATTATAAAGTTCAAAAGAAATATTCCAATTCAATGTATAAAATTATAATTTGATTCCTGAAATTTATAAGAAAATTTTCATAATATTCTTTAATTTTGTTAAATTGTGCTCATTTTTAAATTAATAAAATTATATATATTGAATATTTCAATTTATAAAATCGCAGTTATTTAATACACTATTATATATGTTTCAATTATTGCACACACAAGCAATGTTGTCCCCACTAGGTCGTGAGTATATTAATGATTTCGTAATATTTGTTTTTATTAATTATTTTTAAAAATTAATTTCTTTAATAAAATTAAATTTTTGAAAAAAATTCTTATTATGCATTCATAAAGTTCGACTATAACTCACATTGAGCTTCATTTAAAACAAAATATACTTCACAATTTTTAATTGGATTTAAAATTTGATATACAAAAAGATTGTCTTCCAAAAAAATACTTATAATTAAATAAATTTTTATTTTTTAAAGTGCTTAATGTAAATAAATTAAATCAATATTGTCAATTAATACATAGAAATGGTAGAAAATTAAAATTACTTTTAAATAAAATTTCTTTACACTAATTTCTTTTTATTTAGTTAATAAATAAAAATTTAAAAAAGTAAACTTATACATAAAATAATTTAAGCAAAATATATGTAATATTAATAATGTTATGTAAAAATGGGTTAAATTTTCAAAGAATAAAAATGAAAAAAAAAATAATAGAAAATTTTATTTTCTTATAATGATTTTTTTTTTCTATGTTTCCACTTTCATTGAATGGAATTTGATGATAATTACTCAAATTGACATATACCGATAATAGATTGAGTACCAAAAGATATGGTACTAAGGTATACAATTACCATAAGGGAAACAAATGCATGGCCAAATGTTTCCCAAAAGAGCATTGAAAACTACATCCTCCCAACATTACATTGATGTTAAACCTTAAACAGTACAACCTTATTATCATTTAACAACAACCAAATGCATCTAACTACTTTTCGCTAAGGCTACATTTCACGATCTTAGTTGTTTATATAGTCTGTGTTCGGTAATAATTTTTTGAATAACTTTTAGAATTTTGACCTGTCAGAATCTTAAACGTTATTTAAAAAGCTATTCGGTAACATAAAGTGTGCATTAACTTTAGAGTTAAGATAACGTTTTATAAAAAAGTTAATTTATGACGCTATTAAAACAGTTAATAGCTACTTACACAATTGATTTAATTGCCGAATAGACATATAGTGGTTTAAAATAGAAGTGTTCAGTAAAAATAACTGATTGGTTAACTATTTAATGTAAAACGACATAAAAAAAGTATGAAAATTGAAAACAGAGTAAAGACAAATTATGAGTATAGATGTCAAAAAATATTTTTAAAACACTAAATATTAATAAATATAACGTTTGACAAAATACTGTTGAAACTCTAAATATAAAATAAATATTATATTACCGAACATAATTAATTAAGACAGTGCTTAATCCAATCAAAACAATGAACTCTATTGCCAAATGCATAAGTTGGTCTCTCAAATTATGGAAAATTTTATTGATTTATTAAATAATTCATCTTTGTAAAATTATATTATCTCCATTATGTTAATTTTGATATTTTTAATCTTTTACACTAATTAAGAAAACGATTGAATTACTTCAACTATAAAAAAATAAATATAATTGACAAAATTGCTTTTTAATTAATTCCTTATAATTGAAAGATAGGAATTTATTAAAAATATCTAAATAAGGATGAAGTTAGAATAAAATAATTAATACAATTCTTAATTTTCTATAAATGTGATTTACGTGGAAGAAAGAGATCAAAAGTGTAAAAATCTTAAACACTTCAACTTAGAAATTATAATACCTTTTTTCTGTTAATTTTGACATTTTTAATTTTTAACAAGAATTAGAAAAAGATTGAACCACTTCAATTTTTTTAAATATTAAATTTAGAAAAAATAAATATGATTAATTAAATTATCTTTTAATTATTTTTTATAATTGAAGTATAGAATCTGGTGAAAATATCTAAATTAGAGTAAATTTAGAATAAAATAATTAATATCATTTTTAATTTTCTACAAATGTCATCAAAATGGATAAAAAATCAAAGTGTTCAAATTGATAAAACAAAGATAGCACTATTAAACATTTCAATTTACAAAATAATTTTTTTATTAAATAATTTAATTTAAAATTATATTGATTAAAGAATCATTAAATGACCAACGTGTCGATTGGTGACAAGCGAGCTTAATTTTCATAAGACTGAGAATACAAATTTATTTTTTGGAAAAAATTTATTTTTAAAGACAAAAAATCTTTACCCCATAAGACACAAAAGGGATTAGATCTTTTAATTATAAAAAAAAATGAAAATTTTTATTTCAAAAATTACATTAACTATATATAATTATAGCCCAAAATTTTAAAATTTATTGTTTTATTGTGGATAAATGCAGAATGTTACTAAAATTTATAACTTAAAAATACAACAAAATGTTTGCCGAAAAATACCAAGGTAAATTTACATATTTGGCCACTACCTTTTCATGTCTGTCCTCTCAATTCTCATCTTTGAAGGATAACAATGTAACTATTGAAGAGCAACAAATATAATTTCAATCTCAAAAACATCTCTTAATACTCTAAAAAAAATTTATATTTATTTACATAAATAAAGTCAATAGAAAAATAAATGAATAAAAGAGAAGATAAATGCAATATAGACTGATTAAAGCCAAGTTTTCAAAGTCAATACCTATTGCAGAAGTACTATTAACTGAATGGTAGAAAGTAGAAGCTTGAGCTGAGCCTGAGAGTAAAGAAGTAGGAAGCCATAAAAAAAAAAAAAAAAAAAAAAAAAAAAAAAAAAAAAGGAGGAAACGAAAAGGAAAATTAAACAAACCTCACATAAATGTATTTATATCTGATGCTCAGCCATTGCTTGCCTCGCCTACTCTACACCCCCAAAACCAACAAAAGAAAGAAAGAAAAGGGAAAACCCTCTGCAGAGAGCCTGAGAAGAAAGAGCCTTGAGAAACAGAACCAAATCCTTTCCTTTGCCTTCACGCCTTCTAAACTCCCATATCCTCTTCGTCTCTCTCTCTCTCTCTCTTTCTTTCACTTCTCATAAAAACCTCTGTTTTTTTACAGTCTCTGTTTTCTATGACTACGCATTTAAAACCCACAGTCCACGCGCTTATTTTCTCATTCAGTCTTACTGTTTCTCTTTCCTTCAGCACCATCACAGCACTGTTCTTTTTCCATCTTTAAATTCTCACTTCAAAATTTTTCTCAGAAGGAAAGAAAACAGAGCATTACAGATTCAAGAAACAGAGGAGCTAAAAGGAAAGAAAAGAGAAAAGAAAACAGAGGTTTCTTGATTTCTTGATCTTTATTATTTCTTTCACTTTCTTTCTCTTTTTCTTGGGATTTCCAACATGGGTTCTTGTAAAAATCAAGGACAAGAAAATATTTTGATGATGAAGAAGAAGCAAGTTTGGGTTAGCGGGCCTATTATAGTAGGTGCAGGACCATCTGGTTTAGCAGTAGCAGCTTGCCTTTCTAAACATGGAGTCACTTCTTTAATTCTTGAAAAAAGCGACTGTATTGCTTCTCTTTGGCAACAAAAAACATATGATCGTTTAAAACTTCACCTTCCTAAAAACTTCTGTGAACTTCCACTTCTTGGTTTTCCTGATAATTTCCCCAAATATCCTTCCAAACACCAATTCATTTCCTACTTGGAATCTTATGCCGTACATTTCTCAATCCAACCAAAATTCAAACAAGCCGTTTTAAAAGCAGAATTTGATAAGCTTTCCGGGCTATGGAGAGTTCATACCCAAGACCGCGAATACGTTTCCCGGTGGCTTATTGTCGCCACCGGCGAAAATGCAGAGCCAGTGATACCGGAGATTCTTGGAATGGAAAAGTTTAACGGGCCTATTATACATACTAGTGTTTATAAGTCTGGTTCTGATTTCAAGAATCAAAAAATCTTGGTTATTGGATGTGGCAATTCTGGCATGGAAGTTAGTTTAGACCTTTGTAGACACAATGCACTTCCTCACATGGTTGTTAGAAATACAGTAAGTTTTCTTTATTCCAGTCTTTGTTTGTGTATTTCTCTATATTGATAGTTTTTTTAGGTATTTTTCATTTTGGTAACAATTTACTAATCTTTCTCTATATATGCAGGTGCATGTACTACCTAGAGAAATGTTTGGCATGTCAACGTTTGGAATTGCCATGGCACTTTTAAAGTGGTTCCCTTTAAAACTAGTTGACAAGTTCTTATTACTAGTTGCTAGTTTCACTCTAGGCAACACTGACCAATTAGGTCTCCGGAGACCAAAAACCGGCCCAATTGAGCTTAAAAATGTCACCGGAAAGACTCCGGTCCTCGACGTCGGTGCATTATCTCAAATTAGATCCGGCAAGATTAAGGTAACTAATATTAGATTACCTAATTATGTTATTTGATTAGACTATGATTAAGGTATTAATGGGTTTTTTTTTCCCTTGTTTTCTTGTTCTTTCAGGTGATGGAAGGTGTGAAAGAGATAACAAAAAGTGGAGTAAAATTCATGGATGGACAAGAAAAGGAGTTTGATTCTATAATTCTAGCAACTGGATACAGAAGTAATGTGCCAAGTTGGCTAAAGGTATTAAGATTTAAGAAGAAGAATATAAAAGATAGAAACAGACTTGTTTTGCCTTTTATTTTTAGTCTTGTTATATAAATCAATCATCTATCGTTTTCTTGGCTTGGACGCATGCCACAGAAAGAGCAGAACCTCTGCAAAATCTCTTATTTTTCTCCCATGCAAAAAAGAATAAAATCAGCTAGGTTCTGTTTGGGGTTACTATATTTTTTGGAACGTACCCTAAATTATTTTTACTCTTTTATTTTTCTCATTTCTGATATGTTGCTTTCATGATATATACATTGTGCAATTTGCTCAAAAACCCGCCTACAAAATTGTACTTTTTGTTATTCTCTAGAGGAAAATGGAAATGGGTTTTAGTTATAAAACCTAATTTTGTAATGCAGGGGTGTGATTTTTTCACAAAGGATGGTATGCCGAAAACGCCGTTTCCTAACGGATGGAAAGGGGAGAACGGATTATACACAGTTGGGTTTACAAGGAGAGGTCTACAAGGAACCGCTTCTGACGCTGTTAAAATTGCTCGAGATATAGCTGATCAATGGAGGACAATCAAGGATTGCAACAAAGCTTGTAATTCCCATGTCATCCGACTTGGGAAATGATCATAATAACAATGGTTTAAAAAAAAATATAATAAGGGGTAAATTGCATAGGTAGCTTTTTTTTTTTTTATCTTTTTCAACTTGGGGGATTTTCTTTGTTCACCTAACCAGGCAGGACTAATTCTAAATTTTCCCTTTTTTTTTTTTTTTCCTTTTTCTGGGTTCTTGTAAATGCTCCAATTTTGTATGAAGGGTTAACTTCCACTTCTAATGTATCTTTCTTAGCTTCTGTACAAAATAATTTCATGAATAGACTCTTGTTTTTTTCTTTTTCTTTTTCAGTTTCAGTTTCATCAATGTATAAAAGCTTTACATTTTTACTTTCTTGAATTATGAATTTGGGCATCAGATTAATCTTCTTTCAGCACATTCTTAGATGAGTTTACGTTTCAAAATTTGTAATTAAATGAGTTTACGTTTCAAAATTTATAGTTGGCCACGTGCGTTGACAGTCACAGGTTTGAAAGTTTTGGGGAAGTTCTTCAGTCTTCTTCTCTGCAGAAGCTACCTTCTTGCTTGCTCTGCTGAGTCTGCTAATAGATATATACCCATTAAAAGCTGAATCAAATGAATTCCTATAATGCATTTCTTTCCTTTTGAAATTGTACGTGGAAATATCACTGTTCAAAGCTATCACCTAAAATATATAAATAATACTATTCATTATTCTTCTCTTATTTTCCTTTTTATTATACTTTCTATACTCGTGGTTCTGACCAAATCAATGAAAATAATTCTTTTAAATAAAATTATTTTTATTTTTATTTTTTTTCACGGTATGTTATATGATAAGAAATACGAAATCTTTTATTGGTCAATGTCATTTTCAAGTAAAAAAATTCAATATTATTTCTTTTTATTTTAATTTTATTATTCAAAAGAATATAGAATATAAATAATTCTATTAATTTTGATAGCAAGTTCTATGCCTGATTTAATTGAGTATTTATAATCCTTGAATTTATTATTAATAAATTATATTTCTAAAAAAACAAATTTAACAAAACAATGGAATAGCAGACGAAATCTAATAATTATAAAATAATTTATAAATCATAAAATTACAATTTGATTGATCATTGAAAATTGAATATACTCTATAATTTTATCGCTATCGCCATATTGATCAAGCTTACATCAATAAAATGCGATGAAATATAGTTTTATATTGTTTGCAAAGAATCTAATTCTTTTTATTGGAAGTATAATTTGATTTTATTTATGGTTTCATTTATATTGAAATAAATATTTATATGAATTCTGTAACGATACAGAAAAAAAAGATGAAAATAACAAATATTAATATTAATGATATTCTTAATTATTTAAAAAAATAAAATAAAATATTTAAAATATTAATATTTTTATTAATGATATTAATTAACTTGTCTATTAATTATAAGTGAAAATAACTTTTAAAAACATAAAAATTATTTTAAACTCAATGGATTAATATTGAAAAAAAAAATTAAATTGCTCAAAATTGAAAAAGAAAATCATTTATTACTCTTAAAATACTCTAAATGATATATATTCTAAAATAAAATAATGACTTAAAACTAATTATATTTTGGTATAGAGGGAGTAGAAAATTTCAATTAAAAGTCAATTGAATTTCACCTTTTCATTGAACAAGAGCATTGACAAGATAACAGAATAGCTCTGTTAAGGTGTTTATGAATGAAATTAGTCTTTTAAAAAAAAATTATTGGCTAAAGTCTATGAATAGCAGAGAGAAAGTAACAGCTTTTGAGAAAGGTAAATCTAGCCGTGTACTCCATCACCTAAGCCTTTTCTTTTATACCCTTTGTTCCTTCCTGGTAAAAAGTTATAAATGACTTGTAGTTTTAACTTGGCTTTCCTATTTTTCGTTTTTTTTTATCCTTTTGTCGTTTTGCCTAAAATTAGTGTGTTTTCAGTAACAACATACGAACCTTTCTTTCTTTAGGCTACTTTTTGGAATTTTTCTTTTTCTTTTTTTTTTTTTGGTTGGATTTAAATAATTGCCCAATACCTACCCTCTATCGTCACACACAGGATTACACTACAGACTTTCATTAGGGCAGCCAATCGGGCCTGCCCATTTAACTCATATATATGGGTCCATTTTGTTAGACACTTACAGATATGGGCTTAACAAAATTAATCGAATATAACTTTCCATTCATTTAAAATCCTTTTTTTCATATTAAAAAAATAATTATTATTTATTTATTAAAATTAGATATTTACTTCTCGGAACAGATTTCGCTAGGCTCAGATATTTGTGGTCTATCCACACATCAAATCAATTAAAATAAAAATGATAAAAAAATACTTTTATCTCAATAAATTTAATTTTTATTAATTTAATTAATGAATAATCGAGAGAGTGTATTTAAACAAGTCAATTTTGAGTTTCTTTTAGCATTAAAAAAAAGAGTGTAATCTAAATTAATGCTTAAATTATACATGTACTTTATAATTTAGAAAATATTATTATACATCCATAATTTAAATTTATTGCATTAATATGTGTTTTCGTTTATTTTTTTTATTTTTAAATAACAATTTAATAAAATATTTTACTGTTTAACGAGAGAGAATGAAATATGTCAAGAATACCCTTTTATTATTGGCTATTTCTTTAATCTATGTAAATTTTTGACGTTTTTTCTGAATTTTCTTTTTTTTTTTTGTTCAAAACGATCGACAACAGTAAAAAATAATTCGTATGGCGGTTTCGTCTTTCTAATGAGATATTCTTTTATTTTATTTTTTAGTTACGGTTAATATTGTTATTTTATTGGATTTTAATGATTAAAAATGTAAAAATTGAATGGAAATAAAATTTTTTAAAATATAATAATAAAATTTATAAATCATATGTGTATAATAAATTTTTTTTTAAAATATAATAATAAAATGATTAATTTAATTAAAATATAGGAGGATAATTATAATTTTTGCAGTAGAAAAGAAAGATAGTTTTCTATGTTGTGTAATACACGTGACATATATATATATAGAGAGAGAGAGAGAGAGAGAGAGAGAGAGAGGGGTGGTGTCACCAACAACGGGCAGCCAACACAACTGCTACAGTAATATTAAGCTTTGTTTGCTTGTACAGTACGTACTGACTGTAATACTATTAAAATTTTAAAAAATTAAAATTAAAAAGAAAAACAGAGCATTTGCAAATGGCAATGGAGGTAGAGCTAAGAGCTGGCTGATAATTGAGACAATGATGGGGCTCTGACCTCTCTCTTCCATAGACTATTGTACGATGCTCTCAGAAACGGATTGACAGCTCTCTCTCTTTCTCTTTCTCTTTCTCTGGTTACTTGCTTGCTGCTGATGATGCAAGCCGTTGCCAAACCCTTCCCCCCTCTCTCTTCTCTCTCCCTAATAACTTGGACTTTTCTTGTGGCGGCAGAGACAGACGGAGAGAGAAGAATTCGAAATCCGCTTCACACACGCTTCCAAGCATGCCTTATGCTTATCAGAATCTGACGTCATAGTTTACCGCAACATTTTTTGTTTTTGGCAGATATGAAAGGACTGTGTGACTCTCAGAGCGAGAGGCAGATTGCATGGTTTCTGATAGATTCATTTCATACCCCCCTCTTCTTGCTCCACCTCAGCCTACCCTCCCCCTCTCCAATGTCTAATTTAATCTTTAAAAAAAATCTCATAGCTTCCTAAATATTAATATGGAATGCCATTTTGAATTTCAGTTTTTATAATAGTTTATACTTATTTATACTAAAAATAATGTTTTTATTTATATATATAATATTAATTTAATATTTAGATAATATAATTTTTACACATTTACATTATCTAATAAGTATTTAATCAATTTAATTTATAAATTTAAGTGTTTAATAATTAAATAAAATATGCACATCAAAACATAATTAAATGATAAATATATATATATAATCCAACAATAAATTCAGAATTATATCTTCTCTCAAAAATACTCAAAAAATAATTAAATAAAATATTTAATATATTGAATTTTATAAATTTATATATTCAATAAATTAAAATAAATATTAAAGGTATCATAAAATGAATTTATATATTGTCATTTTCCTTCGTTCTCATATTTTAATATTTATTTGTTTAAATGGGATTTAGAGATTTATTTATAGAGTAAATCGTAGAGAAAAAGCATAAATAATTTTTTAAGAATCCTTATCGGATTATTTTGGTGCATCAAAATCTAAAAATGTCTAATCCATGTGTTTTACGTGGACTGCGTGGAAGACACGCGGAGGGAGTAGCGGGTGGAGTAAGTGCGGTAAAATGATCCTCAGGGGCGTATCTATGCAAGCATAGGTTGGCATGACATGGCATGCATGCCAATCCCACTCTCTACGTTTTACTCATTCTACATTTTATAATTGTCGTCTGCCCAATAATGAATTTCAAATAATATTTTACTATTTTCAGGGGCAGCTCGAGTCGTGAAACACATTTGAATTTAGCAAAAAAATTATATAAAATTAACGATTTAATCTATGAAAAAATATTTAAAAAAAATATCTAAAAGTGGTGTAGAAAAATTTGTGTGAAAGTCAAAAAGAAAAAAAAAATATTTGGCACTCCCAAAATTGAAATACTGTGCACAAGGACAAATGTAGAGTTGGAATTCAAGATTTTGTAGTTTTCTTGAGGTTTTTTCTATTTGGTAACAGAGGAGATGATGATAGAAGAGAAAAGGTGGCAGAGGGAATTCCCTGTTCTTGATCTTATTAAAATATTGGGCCCCACTTGATTTCAGTGGTATGTTGCTTTTGCAGCAGCTGACATTAGGAGAAATGTAAATAGCATGAGAGAGACCTCTCAATGCCTCCCTCTCTCTTGACTCCTTCCTTTCTTTTCTATTGTTTTTTTTTTATGAATTATTAATTCAATTTCATTAGATATTCTTAAATTCTTTTTTATTTTAAGTGTGAAATTATAAATTTAAATTGATTAATTAAAATGTTCAATATTAGAAATATATAGATTTCATATGCAATAACTAATAATAAATATTAGTTTTAAAATATTTAAATTAATATATATTTATAAATCTAAAATTATTAGTGAAATAAAAAAAAAACACAATATGCTTCATATATATATCATTTTTTTCTATATTTTACTAATTATTTTAATAAATTATACCATACAATTCCAACAATAATTTTAATAAATATGGATTCAAAGATTCTTGGATCCGCAAGGTAAGAAAATAGCATAACTAGGGATACTGAAGGTGGCCCAAGCTATGGATGTGGACAAGTATTGCCATGCTCAAGTCTGATCTGCATCGAGGGATGATACTATGGGCGAGAAAGACCTTACAATGTCTACCTTATTTGTCCCCTGTTTTTTAATTTGGAGAGACCATTCATTTCAAACCCTCAAATTTTATTTATAAATATCGTTTTTTTTTTTAAAAAAAAAAAGAAAATTTCATGTCTTCTAGTATTATTTATATATAATAACATATATATGTTTGTATGTATAATTTACAGGCTACAGCTAGTCTAATGCATGACAAATTAGCCAACTTTTTTCCATGCAAATTGTCATTTTCTGGGAAAGATCGATTGCTTGGAAGTTGTGAATTGAGAAAATGCCAATTGAACTAAATGAATACAGAGGATTTATGTACCTTGGTCCATGCAAAAGAATGTCTTGCTTGTTGTGTTATTGAATTTCTTAGGGTTTGATGATTATGACCTTCATAAAAAATAGGTTTTAATTATTAAATTTTAAAATTATATTAGAATGACATAAAATATATCAAGAATAATTGCACTTATTTTAATATAATGGCTTAATATCAAATTTTCAGGATCGTCATCTAATTTTTTTAATATATTTTAGATAATGGTGGAGTGTTTACTTTTTAAATTATAATAGAATGATTATAAGTTTATCCATGCTATAATGAATATTTTCTTTATATAAACGATGTTTTTGGAATATGTACATATCTATAATATATATATAAAAATATGAATTGGGAAAATATTTGGTCCCAAAACGCTTCTACGTATTCTAATTGATAAAAAATATTATTAACGATAATTTAGTTTTAATAGATAAATTGTGATCACATTGTGTTTATTTTTCTATTCTAATTATTATTATTATTATTTAATTTAATTATATTCTAATTAGAAATTTATTCTTTAATAATGAGATAACTTTTAATTTTATTGAATAACTTAATCCTATTTTAATTAGTAATTTTTAATTTTATTATGATTAGAAATATAATTTAATAAAAATATATAATTTAATAAATATTGAAATAGCTAATATTGGGACCATATCTTAATTAAAAAATGATATGATAATATAAAATATTTTGAAAATGTTTAATAGACTAATAACTACGTATTAGTACACTAAAGAATGGAAAAATAAAAAATAAAAATATTTTGAGTCATTTATATTAATCCTAATTGTTAAATTATACAAGAATCGGAAAAAAAAAAATATTAGTTGATTATAAATTATTTATTTTGAGACAAATCATTAAGAAATATTAAATATCAATTACTAAATAGGAATATTAAATCAATTAGAAATCCTAATATTGATCTAATTAATTTAAAATCTAACTATAAATAGGTCTTTTATAACTAATTGGGAGAAAACCAACATTGAGAGAAAACAAATGTTACTTTCGAAAGATCAGAGGGTATAATAGTTCCAGTAGTACGATTTTCTCGAAATAGTTAAAATTTTCAGTTAATAAATTTCAATAATGTAAGTGTATTTCATCTATTGGAATTCTAATGAATTGATAATTATTTATTTATTTTATTAATTGATTTTTTTATTCAATTTTTCATATTATAAATTTATTATTATAATTGTATTTCAATTTTTCACGATTTTTACTATTTTGTTTGTTATACTAATTTCCGAAAATTTGTGCATTTATATAAACTTTTTGGAGGTACTAATTATTTTACTCATAATATTCTAATTAAATTTTATAATTTAGTAATAAATATAATTTTATTAACTTTATAATTTAAATTAATTTAGTTGATGGTTGAAATTTTTTTTTTAGAGTTTTTACATATTTTTGAATTAAAGCGCCTAATTATTATTATTTTTTAAGTTTTAACATTGCAATAATGATTTGATACCTTTTAGATTCACAAAGAATAAATATCAAAGAATAAAAAAATTAATTTAATCACATAAAAATACATGTATCATTTTTCAGATATTCTATTTAAAATTTTAATCAATTAAGTTTCTAAATTGACAAAAATGTCATTAAAAATTTTAATTTTATTTGTTGAAAAATAAAGATAATTTAATTGTAATTATTTATGTTAATTTTCTATTTGAATCTAAATTCTATTAGGAAGAAGAGGAAAGGGAACACTAGGTTCTTAAAATGTTCCTATCAAATTTATGAATTGACAAAAATATTATTAAAGATTTTAATTTTATTGGTGAAAAAATAAAGGTAATTTAATTTAATTTAATTATGTTAATTTATTAGTTTTTCATAGGCAAATATTATAAACAATCTTATTCAATTTATGACATTTTATCTAATTATCGTTATTATTATGTCAGTGTTATTTTTCATCAACATTAAATTGATATATGTTAAATTTGCGATCATGTTTTCTTCTTATGGTAAATATTAACTGTCTCTATTTATAAATTAATAAAATAATTGTTATTTATTTTTATTATAATTACGATCATTATATCTCTTTATTTTTTTTTAAAGTTATAAATTAAAAAGTACACACAAAATATTTTTTTTCCCGCCTTATGGGACAAAGATGGACATGAGTCCTCCTATTTGCTGACTTGAACTTTATGAAACATTCAGACTTTTTGATGATTTGCATTATGATATAATAAATCATAAACAAAATAATTATACCAGAGGTCATGCATAAGAATTACACAATACCTAATCCAGTTACATAATACCTAATCCTTCAATTAAATAATCTCAACATTGCTTCTAACAGAAGTTGGAGAAATTAGAACTTACTATGAAATTGAATTTGATAATCCTTATTACTGTATTTTTCATATTATTATTTTTACAACATATGATTTAATATCTTTTTTAGCTATCGTTATGATGTTACACTTTTGGTGATATTTAAGATATTCAAATTGTTAACAAGTAAGAATGATGTTTGTTTCAAATATTTTATACAATATTAGTGATTGGTTGTTGTAATATTTGTAATTAGATATATAATATTTAGGTTTTTTAGTTTATTTTTAGATATAATGTCAATTTCAGTATAGTTGATATATATAATAAATCTTTGAAATAAACAAAAAAAAATTATATAACAAGTACAAATAACGGGTATCTACCTGCGATGTATATTCTAAAAAACTAGTACATATAGGTGTGTGTATGTATTACTTCCTTTTTCTTTTATTTCAGCTATTACGCCTTTCCTGGACCCATGACATTTAGCCCTTTACCGAAAATTGAGCCCAAATTCATTGAAAGATGAACCTAGCCCATGAGCCTAAATCATCGTGGGCCATTCAATTTCAGTACGACATCCCATCTCTCTTTTTCTTCTTATAAAAATCATTCAATTTAGTACAAATATGATTATATGAATATTAAGTGCATATTTTAAGTTAAATCACTCAAAAAGTAAAATAAAAATTAGGTTAATATATAATTTAGCACTTAAAATTTGAAAAAAAAAAAATCTTACAACGTTTTGAACGTTAAAAAATCTACATTATAGCACTTTAAATTTTATTTTTTATAATAATTTCGCACATTATTATGTTAAAAGATGCAATTTTCAGATTATTGACTTATATATAAAATATATAATTTAATATGTGGTCAATACAACTTTTAAAATAATAATTTTTTTAATATTTTTTAATTATCAATAAGTATTTAATCCATCTAATTTTATAAATTAAATTGTTTAATGGATCAAATAAAATATTTAATAAATTCAATTTTATAATTTAATGTTTAATCGGATCAAAGTAAAAAGTCAAAGGTAATACAACGTTTTTTATGAAAAAAATACAGAGTGAAAAAGTACAAACCAATTTCAAGTAACACTTTCATAAAAATAGGCGGTATCTTTTGCTTTTATTTTCTTTTTGTAGTATTTTTAGCATCTTCAAAGTTAGTTTCTTTTCATAGTCAAATGTTAAAAAAAAAAAAAGAAAAAGAAAAAGAAATGTGGGCTTTGTTCTTTTTGATTGGGCCCTGGACGGACCTGCTTGATATTTCCCCTTTTCTATTCGAGATGGGCCTATCTTGAATCTTAAGGGGTTTGTTTGGCAATTGGTGTTGTTTTAGCTTTTGTTTAAAAGAAACTTAATTTTTAAAATGTATTTGGAATTATTCTTCTCAGTTACAAAAGTTTTAAAAAAATAAGACTTATAAAAAATAATTTTAAATGTCACCCACTTTAGAGGAATTGTTCACTTTGAATCAAACTAATTCCATTATATTTTGAATTTAGACATATGCGCATGGTTTTGTCTTGTAAATAAAATAAAAAATTTTCGAAAAGGTTATCCATCTTAAGATTTTTTATTAAACGACTCTTTGTAGCATTTTACAAAAAAGACATCTTTAGTAATTTGTTTCTCCTGCTTCAATGTATGTTTTGATTTATTCATATTCTTTTATTCTAGTTGATCTCACCATTCTAAGGATCAACCTGTCAGGAGTTTTGCTATATCCACTTCATTCGGACCGTTTTGTGGAGTTGAGATGTTACTGACATTGATTACTTTTTAAAAAAAATAGTTTATTTTGTGCACATTTGATAAAAATAATTGTGTCAATAGTTATTAGTTATCAATTGATCAATTAGCATTTTATCAAATTTTAGAAGGGGAAACGTATCATAATCTACTCTATTAAACTCTAAATAATATTATAAACCATACTACCAAACAATATTATTAATAATATATTAATATTTTAATTATGTTTCGACTTAGTTAAAACAATAGACGCTCCATAAAAAAACTCTATTATCGAATATAATCTATATATAAAATAAGTAAAAAATACATATTATTGTTTTTACCCCTCAGCATCTCTCTCTCACACAAAAATGAGCTGATTTGTCCTTTCAGAGAGACATTTAAGCTGAAATTTTTTAAGGAATATGAAGAGAATAAGGCAGAGGCCAACGCGTTTGTTTGATTTTTGGGTCAACGGACAAAAAACACTTCCAAAATTGAAAAGCAACCTATCGGTGAAACTGGGCTGACCGACTCCTGTGGTCATCCTTTTTTTCATTTTTTTATTTTATTTTTTATTTTTTCTTCAATCTTCCATTCAATTCTATCCAGGACTTTGCTCTTTTCTATTTCAATACTTTTTACCATGCAAGAAAATATCTGACTTCATGGCTTTTTTTTTTTTTTTTTTTTTTTACTTTTATCTTTTTATGGTGTGGTAAAAACCATACTTTTATTAGCTCGTCTCTTCTACCTTCAATTGTAGTCAAAATAAAAGTCCAATTTCCATTAAAATAATAGTTAACAAAATATAGAGAGAGAGAGAGAGAGAGAAAAGACTTTTGCATGAATGATTAAATTTGACAAATAGAAATGGACATTGCCTTAGTGTGATGGTGGTAAAGGGAATATGGACAAAGAGGAAGAGGTAGCAAAATCTTTGCTTGTATGTTGACAAAAATATCTCATTAAAGATTCTATCTCAGGGAAGGCATGCATGCCCACAATATTTTTCCATCCCTTTTGTCTTCATAAATTTTCAGAAAGCTCCCTTCTTATCCTTTTCATGTCTGATATGTGTACGACTCTTTCAATGTGATAATTTTTATACTCAACGCTCAAATTCAAAACATTTGGCTATAGGAAAAAGAGTCTCAATCACTACATTCAAAATATATTTTTTAACTATTTTGTCCTCCTATTTTATATCAATCTGCGCTCGTTCTTTTTAAATTTTAGTTTCTCCTTTGCACATAGCTAAAGAACTTGTACTAAAACATGAGTTCCTTTTGTGAATGCAGTGCCTCAGTTGGTAAGGCAATCAGCAACCAAATTTACTTATTTATAAATACCCTAAATGAACAGTAACTAGTTTGAGTCTCCATAGAAGATTGGAAGCCAGGACCAGGTTGTTATAATGCCCATGAATAGGCCTATCATCCTACTAAAATGAGCCAGTTTGAGCATCTGTGGTGTGGGGAGATGGTAATATCAAAGACAGATTCAGGGTTTTACTTCTGTGGAGGTAAATAAAAATATATGATACGAAAATTACTTGCCGAAACTGGATCATGACTTTATTTATGAATCAAACTATAAGTGTATGGTAGAAAATATCATCGTTTCAATAAAAATCATTAGTTTTATTAATTTGGTTTATAGGTAATGCCATAGATTCGGTCCAGATAAATTTTTCTTCAATAATAGAGAAGTGAAAGCATTAAATTAATAAAAGAATAAAATGCATAACTAGATTAATATTTAATTATAGATAACACTTATTTAAACTAAATTTATAGAACAAGATGTGAATCAAATTAATAAAAATAGAGATTTTTTTGAAAAATTATTTCTGTTTTATATTTTTTTTCCAATGAATGATTAAAATTCTTCTTATTTTTTAAAAAATTATTTCTTTTAGTTTGATTCATGAATCACCATAAATCGGGTTTAAGTAATTTTCTTTTTAAATTTTTGTATATTATATTAAATTTATTCGATAAAATAAAATTAATTAAGATTAAAATTACTTATTTTGAGATTAAAAAACTTTATAAAATATGTAGAACTGCATCGTTGTTATTAGTATCTAATTTGGAATTTAAATCTACGTTAATAAAAGATTTCACTATTATTTGACGGTAAAAATCCATAAGAAATATCTTAAAAAAGGACTACGACCACCGCTTTTATCCAGACATTCTTACGTAATCTTTAGGTTATTTTGGGAAAGAAATGAAACTACTAACCATAAGTTGACAAACCCTATGGATATATAATATAACTTCGCCCAAAAATGGATGAATTAACAAAAATTTCTAAAGTTTTGGGTAATTTATAAAAAAAAAAAAACTTGATCGTTTCCTGTAAATAGAGCAAAAATCAAGCGTTTAAAGTGAAAAGGCATAAGAAAATAGAGAATTACGGATTTACCTGTAAATCCTTTCCGCTACCTAAACTCAAGGACCATCAATTTTATAAGTCTTTGGGGTAATCGGTCCGAAATCAAGGGCTATTTTAGTCATTTGAATAGAAAAAGTTGTGTATGATCGAGTGGCTTAGACTTGAAAATTTGACAAGATCTGAGGGCTTTTTTAGTAAATTTCAATTAGCTAAGCCATTATGATATCTGCAACAGCAGCTCAATCCACCAAAGCTACAGAAATAAATTTTCGTCTAAAAATTTTTTTAAAAAAGAAAAAAATCTAGAAATTCTCAGACAAATAAACGTTTTTTGGGTTTGCAGGTATCTTTATCCATCTTTCCTTTTCTAGTTTTTTTTTCTAATTTTTTTTAATTTATGCAATTAAGAAACATTTTACTTTCTTTATTTTTTCATATGCCAAAGACTATAAGCTTGGCTTCTATTCCCACAAATAGATTCTTTTTCAGTTCTTCCATCTCTCTCTCTAGCACAGTGTCTTTATGTTGGTGTTTTTAGGTTCTATTAGTGAAGTTTGCTTTTTTACTTTGTAGCTGGAATTCTTGTAACATGTTCATTTCTGGGTTGTAATTCTAGAGGTGAAAAGAGAGACATTATTAAATACTGTTTATGCAAGCTTCTGAGCTAACAACATGTCTCAAACCAACTGGGAAGCTGATAAAATGTAAGTTCTATTTGCATATGTATTCATTTTCTTTTACTTATTTGTTACAAATTTCTATTCGGGTTTCTCTCTCTCTTTTTTTTTGTCTCTTGTGCTGCTCACTCTTTTTATTTCTTCATCTTGATTTGTATCATTGGTAGTTGGGATTTTCCGGGTTTTGCCGCTTTTTTGTTCTTTCAAGTTGTTTTATGATATGTGCTATCACATTGTTATTCTAGGGTTTATATTTCTGTACAGTGTCTTTTTTTTTTTCATTTTTGTTGGTCTGAACTTGTTTAAGAGTTGGTGTTAGTTGGTGGGTTTCTGGTTATTTAGTTTTAGAATTTGAATTCATGCTACCTTTACTGCTGTTCACTTGTATTCTTCTTTTGTTTGTGTATCAGCTGAATTCTGTATTTCTATATATATTTTCTTCTTTTCTACTTCATTGCTTTTCTTTCGTTGTTGTTGTGGTTGTTGTTACGGACTATAGTATTTAGATTTGGAATTTCTCCATTTACATCGCATGAATTTCTTGACAAGAATCTGTAGCATCTGACGAATATAGGTTTTGGATTTATTTTTGCGTTTCTGGTTCTGATTTGTGCTATTATGCTTGGTAAAGTCCATTTCTTTGTGGCTTTTCTCTGCCTTGTTTATGAAATGAAGAGTTTTATTTTGTAACAAACAACAGGTTAGATGTGTATATCCATGATTATCTAGTAAAGAGAGATTTGAAGGCTTCTGCTCAGGCTTTTCAAGCTGAGGGAAAAGTGTCATCTGATCCTGTAGGTGGGTAAATGAAGTTATGCTTCCGGGGAAGAATATGAATTCAGATTATAAATTCGTGTTATTGTTTTTGGAAATTGTGTTTGGATTCTCGATTGATTTTGAATTTTCACCCTGAATTTCCAGCTATTGATGCTCCTGGAGGCTTTCTCTTTGAATGGTGGTCAGTTTTCTGGGATATATTTATTGCTAGGACTAATGAGAAGCATTCAGAGGTTGCTGCATCTTATATTGAGGTTTGAGGACTTTTCTGATGTTATGTATCCTATTTATTTACCTTTAGGCTTGATTTGTACATGGTATGAGTGCTAGAGTAGGCAAAGAGGTGGTTTTTGTTTGATGCTGTTTATTGACAAAAATCTCTTTTCAAGTATCCTGTTGCTGTGTCCAAACTTCTTCTTTTCCATACCTCTCCCCATAAAAGGGGAAGAAAAATAGAAGAAATAAAGCAGAAAGAAAAATTTTCCAGTCTTCTGCATACAATTGACCTTTTCATTTCAGTATCCCATTAATAACTTTGTCTATTTTTTAGGTGAAAAAGTTGAATTATTTCTTCAATCCCATTGATAATTTTTGTGCATGAAATTGAGATTGCTAGGTGCAATATTGTAATGGAAGAATGCTTGCTGCTCGGTTTCAATTTTTTTCCTAATTCTTCATTTACTATTCTTGTTTGTTGAAGCCACTTAAAATTATGTGTTTTATGAGTTCTAGAAATTTGATGTATTGGTTCTGGTTCACTTCTGTTTGTCCATCAGCAGGATTTTAACCCATGTAAATCCTCCAATAATGGTAAAACTTAATCAGTGAAGAACAAAATTAAATTCATCAGATACTGTTTGTGAACCTCTAGCAGTCTTGTTCTTCCTCCTTACGGCTAACTCCAGCTCCTCGTATTAACATAGTAATTCCTGGTAAATTGATAGATAAATTGGTTATTAAGAAGGTATTCAAGAAAAACAAGTCATGCCACTTCCTTGGCATTGTTCAATCTGTCCCTTGCAAGAGGCATTAGTAAACCTTCCACTTTATTAAAGAAACTCTTAGAAAACCCGTTTAATTTTTGTTTGTTGCATTGTAGGTCAGTTCTTGTAAAGTTGGACCTAGTTTTTGATGTGGTTGACTACAATCCTTAAAAGGATACTCCTTTTTCGCTATTCTTATCTTTGAAGTTCTCCCTTTGTCCACAAATATAAGTCATTTTAGATTAGTTATTTTGTCCATAAGTATATGTTGTTTTGAGAATATCTAGAACCATGAATATACTTTGACTTTCTATCGAACAAATAATGTGGGACCATTAACATGGTTAAATCTAAACTGTTTGAAGTCTAGACGCACCAAGTAATAAATAAAGTTTTTTAAATTCTATTCTTATTTATACAAATACAATTAGTAATTTCATCAAATTGATAAATATTCTGTTATAATTTAGGGGAACTAATTGATTCCTTAATCATTGTGCAACAATCTTAAACAATTTATATTTGTGGACTGAGGGAATAAAATGCATGTATATGCACAAACAAGTGCATGGACCTGCACTCTGGCTGGATACCTGGCCTGTCCTCTGCATACCTGGTCGCCCCATTCCTGCCCTTACAAAAATGTAAAAAAGAGAAGTGCATGGTTTTCTGCGGAAGTTCCTTTCCTATCCATTCAAGTCTGATCTGACCAAATATGCTCCAGAGTATTTTTCAATCTGTTACCAGTTGCATATTGTCCTCAAATTCTTTTGTGGCATTAAATTTACAGAGGCCTAAGCAAGCGCTTTTTCTTTCTAGATGTACTAAACCTTCATAGGAAACACAAATTGGATTCTTTTCTGAGAGGTTGCTTTATGATATGTTGTTAACTTTATATCCTGCATTAATAGTCCGTGTGGTTTGATGTGGTCAAAATAGCAACCTCAAAATGGTTGAGGGATTTTTTAGGAGGATGAACAGAATACTGGCTCAAGAGAACTGTGCTAGCATTTTTTACCCAACTGGCCCAATTCTTGCTGTTTGGGGGATTTTGTTTATGGTTCTAGATATTTTTTATTTTTAGACTCTGGAATCTGTGATCTTTTCATTTACATGCAAGTGTTTATTTAAAATCCCTGGATTTATAATAACTTCAAATTCCATTCTTAACATTATGGCTTATTGGAATTTCAGACTCAGTTGATTAAAGCACGGGAACAGCAGCAGCAACAGCAGCAGCAGCAAGCTCAACCGCCACAGCATCAACAACAACAGCAGCAGCAACAACAGCAACTTCAGATGCAACAGCTTCTGTTGCAGAGGCATGCTCAGCAACAGCAGCAGCAGCAACAGCAACAGCAACAACAGCAACAGCAGCAGCAGCAGCAGCAACAACAACAGCAGCAGCAACAACAGCCTCCCCAGCAACAGCAACAGCAGCGAAGGGATGGTGCACACCTCTTAAATGGTAATACAAATGGGCTTGTGGGAAATGATCCTCTTTTGCGCCAAAATCCCGGAACTGCCAATGCTTTGGCAACAAAGATGTATGAGGAAAGATTAAAACTACCTATTCAGAGGGATTCTTTGGATGATGCATCAATGAAGGTAACTGGATTGCCCTTTTTGTTTTAAACCATTTTGTGTGGCTTCTTTCCATTTCTTGGATTTTGGTGGATTTCTTGGCTTAACTGTCTTCCAAATTGATTACAGCAAAGATTTGGTGAGAATGTAGGCCAGCTATTGGATCCAAATCATGCCTCAATATTGAAGTCTGCCGCAACTGGCCAGCCATCAGGGTGCTTTTCTTGTTTATTATACCTTTAATGCTCAGATGAAATGGGACTGTTTTGGATGCAGCATTTGAATGTCTTTTCTGTTTATGTTGTCTAAAAAGTTCTAGGTTTTGCCAAAAAACAAAAATGGAATCCAAACTCAACATTGGCGACTCCAACCTGTTTTCCTTTTCTCTGTTCCACTCCCATCTATGTAATGAATGCATGATGTGGATTTACAGTAAACAAGGCTAGGAAAAACAAGTTGGACTATTGTCAAATTCAAATGTCTAAATAAGCACAGAACCAATTCTGGCCTTCTTAATGTCTTATGCCTAATTATATTGTTGATGTAAAGTGTATTGTTGTTATACCAAATTTCAGGCAAGTGTTGCATGGAACAGCAGGTGGAATGTCCCCACAGGTTCAGGCCCGAACTCAACAAATTCCAGGGTCTACCCCGGTATGGATCTCATGCAAGTGATCTCATAGCTATGAATTTTCACATTATTTATTTTGTTCTAAATTTTATCTGGAATCAGGACATAAAGAGTGAGATCAATCCAGTGCTAAATCCCAGAGCTGCTGGTCCAGAGGCATCATTAATAGGTATTCCTGGTACTTTCTGCTTATGAATTTACTTTCCAAGAACCCTTAACTACGGTGAGTTTTGGGGAAACAATTATTTCAATTGTAGCCACCTGAAACTAGCATCCTTACCTTTCAATTTGAGTGCCTAAAGTTATAAATTTCTTATCATGGTTATTGCACTGTACATGCCTTTGAGATTTCTGTCAACAACACGGTTTTGTTGTTTCAGGATCAAATCAAGGCGGTAGCAATTTGACTTTAAAAGGGTGGCCGCTCACTGTAAGTCTTCTGTGGTTCAATTATTCCTCTGTTCCTGCCTTAATCATCAGAACTGAAATATATTGTTTTTGGATAAATTGTCAAATAATATGAAGCCTTTTTCGTTTGGTTTGTTTGTGCATTTATATATTTACAAACCCTCCAAAAACTTTTCTAAAGAAGTATTTCAAATTTTTTTCCTGACGTACACTTTGCTTTTATGATGTTATTTTGATCATGGCAGATGTTGGAAAGAAAGGATTCATATAGCCGCCCCAACTAGTTTGGGAATAAGGCTTAGTTGTTGTATATATTTACAAAGGTAATGCTTTGAAGTGCTTACTTTTTTGGTACCTTTGTCAGGGACTGGATCAGCTTCGCTCTGGGTTTCTTCAACAACAAAAACCTTTCATACAGGCTCCTCAGCCCTTTCATCAACTTCAGATGTTGACACCTCAACACCAGCAACAGCTTATGCTCGCACAGCAAAATTTAACATCACCATCTGCTAGTGATGAGACTAGAAGATTGAGAATGATTTGGAACAACCGGAATATGGGGCTTGGGAAGGATGGGCTTACAAATCCTGTTGGTGATGTGGTTCCAAATGTTGGATCTCCTTTACAAGCTGGTGGCTCTCTCTTGCCTCGTGGAGATACAGATATGCTGATGAAGGTCCCATGGTTTTACAAATTACTTTTCATCTTTCTTTGCTAGTATGTCTTTGAAGCTGTACTGCTTCCATTGCCTTTCCCTTTCTAAAAATTTTCTTTCTTTTGTAGTTAAAATTGGCTCAAATACAGCAGCAGCAGCAGCAGCAGCAGCAACAGCAACAGCAACAGCAACAGAACAGTAATCCACAGCAGCAACAGCAGCTTCAGCAACATGCACTTTCCAATCAGCAGTCACAGAGTTCAAACCACAACCTTCATCAACAAGATAAGATGGGAGGTGCTGCTAGTGTCACAGTAGATGGAAGCATGTCCAACTCATTTCGAGGAAATGATCAGGTCTGTCTTTTTAAGTCATCTCCTATAATATAGGAATCATAGATACTTGTTGCTCTAGAGACTAATGTATATATAAAGGATCACATATATGTAAGACCATTTTTGTGCACTTAAGGGCAATGCATGTTCTAAAAATTTTCTACTTAAAAGTTGGGCTCCTTGAAATTTATTTTTGAAGAATATAGGCAATCTATTCATAATTGGCCATTCCATAATCTTTTGGAAAGCTTGTTGAGTCGTGATGTCTAGCAGATAGCCAATCTGGACAGGTTTCCCATGTGTTTTTCCTTGTTCCATTTTAAGGTTTCAAAAAACCAGACAGGGAGAAAGAGAAAACAGCCGGTATCATCTTCAGGTCCTGCCAATAGCTCTGGCACGGCAAATACAGCAGGACCCTCCCCAAGTTCAGCTCCGTCAACACCTTCAACTCACACCCCTGGAGATGTGATCTCGATGCCTTCTTTGCCACATAGTGGTAGTTCTTCTAAGCCTCTAGTGATGTTCGGAGCTGATGGCACAGGAACTCTTACGTCTCCAGCGAATCAATTGGTGAGTGCATTGTCTAATCTTTTTATATTGGTAAAGGAATTGAAAATTCCTTGCTTAAATTCTCATTGGAATTCCATTTTGGCAGTGGGATGATAAGGATCTTGAATTGCAGGCTGATATGGATCGCTTCGTGGAGGATGGATCTCTTGAGGATAATGTTGATTCTTTTTTATCCCATGATGACACTGATCCTAGGGATACAGTTCCTCGTACGGATGTCAGCAAAGGTGTGCAACTACTCATTGATTATTGATTGTGATTTTTTAAAAACACTTCAGTACTTTGCTGAGTTCATATTGGTGTTTACTTGAATATGATGCAATAATAAGCAAATTGTTTGGAGATATTTCAATATCTCTGGTTATTTTCCTTCATACTTCCTGTTGTTTTTCTTGGGGCTGATATGTAGATATAGTTTCAAAAGACTTTAATAATGAGTGTGAATTTAATTTATAGTATCTATGTCAAACTAAACTGAGTTTCCTCTCTGTATACATGATTGGTGAGCATAGAGTTTACGTTTCATCTCAGGGTTTACGTTTACTGAAGTAAATTCTGTTAGAGCGAGTGGAAGCAAAGTAATCTGTTGCCACTTCTCATCGGATGGAAAATTGCTTGCTAGTGGTGGCCATGATAAAAAGGCAAGTGTGAAGACAAACTTTGTAAGATGTAAAGCACTAAAACATGAGGGAAAGAACTGGATGCCAATTTCTTATGAACAAATAATTTTCTGAAATTAAGTTCCAAAAGTACAATAATTATATTTCTGAAAGATTTATTTCGAAGTCTGATTTAATTGACCAAACAAGTGTAATCTTTGCCTGCTTTACATTGTTTATAAAAGGAAAAAAAAAGTCATGGCAATAGTTTGCTTGATATATACTTCTGGAAATTGAACGTGAACTTTTTGCTTCATGGTCTATGGTACAGGCTGTATTATGGTACACAGAAAATTTAAAGCCCAAGACCAGCCTTGAAGAGCATTCTTCATTGATTACAGATGTCCGTTTTAGTCCAGGCATGCCACGCCTTGCCACATCTTCATTTGATAAAACTGTCAGGGTTTGGGATGCTGACAATGTTAGTCGAAATCTTTCATCTTTTTCCTGCTCAACTTTTTTGTTGCAATTCTTACCTTTTCTCCCCTTCTCTTGATGGGAAAATTGTAACTTGTATGATAGCTATATATATGCAAAAGGAACTTGTACATGCATATGTAAATATGCATTAAGGAAATTTCATGAAGATATGATGTCAAATTGGTGTTTTCTTCAAAGGATTGTTAGATGAACTGGTTTGTTACATGTATATTTTGCCCTTTTTGCCCCCTTCTGCTTGTGATGGTGGTAGAATATACTGGGTTAGTGTTATATTGCAGATTAGTTCTATAAGAAAATAATTTATGTAGGTTGTGTCGTTGTTAGTATGCTGATTTTTAACATGTGATCATAAATATGTCAATTGGTTTTTCTGGGCAGTGGACATAAGAGGCTTGATGTTTCACCAATTGAAGGTGGAATTTGTGGACCTGAAAGCCTGCACCTTTTTAACTGTTGAAGCTACATTAGAACCCTATAGCAAATTTTCGGTGATTTAATTGAGCATTAAGTTATTGGGTTCAATAGGGTGATTAAGAACATGCATAATAGCACGAATACAATTATGAGAATTGAATATTGAATAGCTGTAGTTTTACACAGAGAGCATTCAGTTCTTAGCTTTATGCACTGTTTATGGTTATGTAGTGATATCATGCTCTCTGCTATTGACCATTAGATTTTCTTGTTAACAAAATTTGATGGAAACATATTTTTCAATTTTTACATTGTTTCTGACTTTATAGTTTGTCACAGTCCATATTCTTGCCTCAGATTCAATAGTTATGCATATTCCCATATTTTAATGGCTGGAAGTGTATCTAATGTATCCACTCTTTGCTTATTCATTTCTCTTTTAAATAATCTTTGTATACTTTTCAAGTGAGTTTTTGCATGATTTTGGTGTTCATTCTCAAAATTCTGTGGTATGTTTTGCAGCCTAGTTACTCGTTACGCACTTTTACGGGACATTCAGCCTCCGTCATGTCACTAGACTTCCACCCTAGTAAGGATGATCTTATATGCTCTTGTGATGGGGATGGTGAAATACGTTACTGGAGTATTAACAATGGTAGTTGTTCAAGAGTATTCAAGGTAGATTCTTATTGTTGGTTAGAGTTATTACTACTTCCTATTTTGTGAAATTCCCGATCAGTAATTGCTTCCTATATTAGGACTACATAATTATTCCTCTTCTAGGTTTATACTATTTACTTGCTATTATAAGGATTGAAAGTGTGAAACAACAAAAATAATTTTCTCTCTAAATTCTAAAACACAACATGATATCAGAGCCACGTTATTTTAGAAAGAAAAAGAAAGATTCCATTTCCCTTCTGGTTTTTTTAAGAACAGCGAACCCACCATTGAAGGTTGGAGGTTCCTTATTAACTGTCACTGCTCCCCCTAGAGGATAGACCAGCACATCTAGAAGCTATTTTTCACATTTTAACAAATGTGAAATCTGCAGCCAGAAAAGGACTCCTCTGCTCTAAGTATGGTCATCTAAAGATAGAAGCTTTAACATTTGCAGATTGGGTTGGATCTCTTGATGATAGAAGGTCCACATCTGGTTATTGCACATTTGTGGGTGGAGTTATTTGGAGAAGTAAAAAAACAGAATGTGGTAGCAAGATCAAGTACAAGATCAAGCAGAGTATAAAATTATGGCACAAGGCATTTGCTAGTTACTATGGCTCTAGAAAGTTATAAAAAAAATGGAAGTTATAAAAAATTGAAGATCTACCCTTGTTCTATGATAACAAGGCTGCTACCAGTATTGTTAATAATTTAGTTCAACATGATCAAATAAAACATATTGAGATTGACCGTTGTTTTATAAAGAGAAGATAACACATGGTATTTTGAAGATTTCTCGTGTGGCCTATGAAGGACAAATAGCTGATGTGTTTACCAAGGGTCTTAATGGAAATTGTTTCATAATTTGGTTTGCAAGTTGGACGTGTGTAATACCTGTGCACCAAGGGAGAGAGTTGGTTAAAGTTATTACTTCCTATTTTGAAATTTCATATTAATAAGTGCTTCCTATATGAGTACATTAGATTGCATAATTATTCCTATTCTGGTTTTATATATATATATATATATATATATATATATGCTTGCTACTATGACAATTGAAAAAGTGAAATAACAATAAGAATTTTCTCTCTAAATTCTAAGACACACCGTTTACAGACTATTTGGTGTATTAAACTAGATATTAATGAAGGTCTGTGATTACTCTCTCTGTGTGTGTGTGTGTGTGTGTGTGTGTGTGTGTGTGGAAGGAATGGATACAGGTGAGTTGGACTGGAGGCATTTTTGAATTAATTAATTTAATTTTTCATATGGATTAGGGGGGTACGGCTCAAATGAGATTTCAGCCCCGTATGGGGAGGTATCTTGCTGCAGCTGCCGAGAATGTTGTATCTATACTGGATGTTGAGACACAAGGTTGTCGGCATTCATTACAGGTCAGTTAAAATTTGATGCATAGACAGCATTTTATGAATGCTATGCTAGTCCTCAAAACTTGATGAGGTTGTAAATTACCATAAGAGTATTTTGCTCATTGAGGTTGTAAATTACCATACGAGTATTTTGCTCGTTGTTGTATCATATTTTCATTCTCCGCTGTTCTTTTCTCTCTCTGTCATTGCTTAACTGCCTTGGGATGCTTATGGCCAACCGCAGGGACATACTAAGCCAATCCACTCTGTTTGCTGGGATCCTTCTGGGGAGTATCTAGCATCTGTCAGTGAGGATTCTGTCAGAGTGTGGAGACTTGGATCAGGGAGTGAGGGGGAATGTGTTCATGACTTGAGCTGTAATGGCAACAAATTTCATTCCTGTGTTTTCCACCCTACATACCCATCATTACTAGTCATTGGCTGTTACCAGGCAAGTAACTTTGGTTTCCATGCTTTTTGTATATATTGATGTGCTAAATTATTTTATTCGGGGTCTCTTTTGGTTGGCAATATGCATTTCTGTGATGCAACCTTCTCCAAGGTCAGATACAGTAATTGCTAGCTTGCCATACTGTTTATGAAAAGTATAATGTAGCCATAAACCTGCTTTTGCTTTTGTATCTCTGTCTGGGGCATTTTCCTGCAACTGATTACAGTTCACATTGGGGCTCAAATGGATCTTAAAAACAATGAACACGCTTGCTCTGCAGTTTAAATTTGGGGGGTGGTTTCTTTCCCTTGCTCTGCAGTTTAAATTTGTAATTGTTATACTTCTGGCATCAATGAAATGCTCCATGTTGCTGTCAAGGGATTGACTCTAATTTCCTACTGTGAACATTTATTGCAGTCTTTGGAGCTTTGGAATATGACTGAGAACAAGACTATGACTCTGTCAGCTCATGAAGGATTAATTGCTGCCTTGGCTGTATCGCCTGTGACAGGGTTGGTTGCCTCTGCTAGCCATGATAAATTTGTGAAGCTGTGGAAGTAATATTTTCAGCCATGATAAGTTTAAATGCTTTTAGTTTGTCCATTTTGGTCACTTGATCTTCTGGCCTATTTTGTGTTTTTATTCAATCTCAGGTCCTTATAACCCCAGAAACTAACCTTTTCTTCTGCTGTTGTTGTCGTTTGTATTACCTTGGACATGATACTACTGTTAACTTAGAGATCACTGTTCAAGCTTCTTGGACAGTTCGTAATGCCTCTTGATGTGCTAAATTATTTTATTCGGGGTCTCATTTGGCTGCCTTGCAAATTGGCTCATTTTCTGATTACTCGGTACTATGTTTTCCACTAATGTTTAATCTTCTCTGAAAATTGTAACATCTTCTTCAATTTTGCATTTTATTGTCCGAAAAACAGACAAATCCATTGATTAGCAATAGTGAATTTGTCATTGAAATTGATTTGGTTTAAGCACTATTTTAGATGTTCGAAAAAGCTGGTTGAAAATTCTTTATTTGTTTTGAAGCTTTTATGAATAGAATACATAAACTTGTATCTTGAAAACAAACTTTTCATGTTTTATGTGTAACGCTTCTGAAACAATAATTTGAACAACAAATCTTGAAATGCAAAATCTAAAATTGCAGAGAAACAGATTTTATTTGAAACATCATCCAGAGCATGTTGTACATGTCATGTGACAGAGGCTGGTTGGCCCATGTTTCCACAGTCCATCATACACATCAATTTATAAAACTATATCCATTATACTTTATTTTTCAAAATTATTTTATTAAATACTTCAATTTACTAAATTAAATCAACTAAAAACATTAAAAACACGTTAATTACATAAGTTGATATTTTATAAAGAAAAGTTAAGAATTTTAAAAATTATTGACATTAGTATCCAAGTGTGGAATGTTATTGAAATGTATAAATTCAAATGCATGATAAATCATTTTTAAAATTTAAATGTCACAAGATTAAAATTACAAGATGTCACAAGATTAAAATTATAAAGTTGAAAGGGTGAATTTATACATGGGAGCCTTTCCACAAATGATTACTTAATTGTTACCGGCGAATGCAAACATCTGCTTCGCTGATTCTATAGCCATTCCCTCCTTTGAATATGAGAATATTATGAAGTCCATATAATCAAATTCCTTCAAAAGCTGGGGATAATTTCCATCAACTAATTCCTTAGGTTGCTTGATGATAGTCCCTTCTACTGGAACTGCAAATGCTCCAAAAGAATACCTGTCTTTGTCGCCCTTCATCATCACCCTATGCTTCACTGCATGCAATCTTCCATTACTCCATGCCTGCAAATCAATGTTCATAACACAACTCCAATTCTTAGTTCTTTGAGGAATTTCTTCAAATGGTTTGAAAGCAGATATAAACTCAATCCTAAACAGAACCTAGGAAGAAATCAAGGAACCAAGAAAAATTACCATAAGAGGATCTCCAACAATAAAGAAAAAGGAATTGGTGGTGGATGGAGAGAGTTGAATCCAATGTCCATCTTTGGTTTCAATTTCAAGCCCTGAAACTTGATCCTCAAACAAAAGAGTACACATTGGTTTATCTGTATGGGCTTTGAGTCCATCCATATATTCCCCACATGGAGGAGCTTTGTATTTCATCATCCTTAACAAAGTCTTTGTTTCCATTATCAACCCTAACTTTTCTTCCATTCCATAGCTATCAATAATCATCTTTTGTATTATCTTGCATAGCTCTTCCACTGGCTGCATCATGTAGCTAATGGTTTGGCTACAATATTTTATTCATTTTTCATTAAATTAATACTAAGACAAGGTTAAATAATATCTTATTCCTAGATTCTAATACAATAATAATAATAATAATAATAATAATCTTGGAAACAATCTTTCCAATCATCTTGGAAAAAGATAAGCGTATTTAATGAAAGCATATATACAGTGGTTGTCTTTTTCACTAAAACAAATGACAAAATAGTATCAATGATCATCGTTTTTTTAAACTAGCAACCAACTGATTTAGCTAGTTGTATTATAAAGATATCAACTAGGAAACTCTGATAAGGTCAAGATTAATCCTCCTTACCTGAACTGTTGATGGCCATGAGGCCAAAGTAATTCTGCAAAGCATCTGAGGGAGTCATAATTGGTGGCATCTTCAATGCCTAAGCTCTCATACAAGGGAATTACTGCATACCCTCCTGCATACCCATGATAAGGCTTTGGGTTAAAATTTTTCTTCTTCGTCTCCAATGGAAGATTAAAAACTTCCCTGACCATTGCGAAGGTCTTATCTCTTAGTTGCAGGGATATTTGATCGTAAACCACCTCAAAGCACCCAAATGTTTCACAAGCTTCCCTAACCTTTCTGCACAGATTGTGCCAATCTTGTTCTTTATGCACACAATGTAGTGAAGTTCTTGAAAGATTGATGATAGGAACCTGAGTTTGAGATGCCAAAGCCATTTCTGTAAACTTTAATTTTAGGACTGTTGATAAGGAGGATTTCAACTATTTATAGCCGGAAGAAAGAGGATTTCAACTTTTTAAAACCCTTATATTATAAGAATTAGTCCAAATCAGATTAAATCATCTATCTGGTTCTTTGGTAAGATGTCTATATTAGGATGAGTCATCTTTGAACCATTTGCACAATGGTATGTTGTTATAATAATTTTAAATATTTTATCCATTATATTTTATTTACATAATTTGATAAAATATGTAAATATTAAAAATTTAATCAATAAAAATTATTTTATCCTTTTTTACCATTAACTCACCGAAGATATTAATAAAAATTTCTTATTTAATGAAAGATTATAAAGATTATCATGAAAAAAAAATTATTTATATATCTAAATTTAAAAATTTTATAAATATTTTGAGATATTTAAAAAAATAATAAACAAATAAAATATGACGGAAAGAATATATATTAATTAATCATGTCATGAAGAAAATTGAGCTAATTAAAACGACTCATGAAAGTGAAATCTATTTCTAGAAGGTTTAATTTCTCCTATTATTCATAAAATTATCGTTTTTTGAAATTAATGAATTTATTATTAATTTCAAAGCAATCATTAAATTTTAAATTATATTAATTTATTTCATTTTGAATGAAATTTCAATAATTATAAGCCCTTTTACTTATTCAACACTAAAAAAAGATTTAAAATATTGTCAATTTGTGCTTATTTTTTAATTACATTATTTTTGGTTATTTGATTAGCTTTTATGTCATCTTTTTGGATTCAATTTCTTGTTTTTAGCGTATAATGGCAATTCTGATGCCGGAATCCCTTTTCTCTTTATTATTTTTATAAATTCTTCGAAAAATCAAAATAAAGAATATTAATTAGCATTTTTAAGATCCTTTCAGCATCTTCTAAAAAAAAAAGAAAAAGAAAAAGAAAAAGAAAAATGCTTTGAGTAGACATCCAACAGGAATGCATTGATCATGAGGATAAAAATCATACAAGCAATGTGAGATGACATTCCAAATATTAAAACAAGCATTCCTGTTGGAGAATAGTAAGAATATTTTTACAAATAAGAGTGTCCTCTTTTTTTCTTTCATTGTTTTCAGGATGGGATGGAGAATTCGAACTTAAATATATTATGATGTCATATATGCACTTAATACTATCGTTCTAAAAACCGATGAACCAGATCGGTTAAAATCTAATTCGATTTAAAATTCAGATTTTTCTATAAAATATGGACCTTTTTAAAATTTGAGCCAAAAGCTCACTGATTTTTTTAATTTTTTTAAACCTATTTGTTTTTAAATCCAAAATCCTAGTATATTAATTAAAACAATTAAATTACCTAATGTTAACGCGATATGTAAAAAATAATAATATATTTTATCATAGTTAATTATTTTTTAGGATTAAATTTAGTCATATTTTATTTTTAAAATTATTTATTTTTTTAAAATCAAATTTGAAACTGTTTTCTATTTGATATTGAAGTTTTTTAACCTATATTTTTAATTTTGTTTAATAAATATATTTAAAAATATTATATATGAAAATCCGGTTGAATCGTATTAAATTCGGTTGAATTCTTCAATACAATGAATCCCTATTTTCACTGATTCACTAATTAATCTAATTCTCAAAACACTATTTACTATTAAATTATATTTTGGTATGCATATGATTGTCTTTTCACCTGAGAAAAAAATATTAATAAAGAGTGATATTTTTTTTTAAATGACAATCAATTATTATAAATACATAGTATAGACAAATATTTCTTTTTTCATTAAAAGATCTGATGGACAAAATCATACTGCGAATCCTACTAAATTTTATAAATTTTATAAGAATTTAAATTAAATAATATAAAATTTTAATAAATTTTAAAAAAATTTAAATTAAATATATTGAAATTATAAAATCTTTTAAAATTTAACAGATTTTAATCCTATATACCCTCATTAATTTTATATATCTAGCTCAAATCCTAAATTTATATTAATTTGCAATTATCATTAATTTTAAAATTTGAAGTATTCTAGCACCAAATTCTATTACATGAGATCTAAAATTTAAAAATTTAAAATTGAAATATGATAGTAGCCAGTTATAGTAAGAGAGGCATGTGGGTTGCCGACTTGTAGTTCCAATCAACAAAATTCTTAGAACAAAGTCCCATCAAAATTAATTTTTTTTGCGGTTTGTGGGCGCTATACTCTACTGTTCCGAAACATCATCCACCGGCCATCCCAATCTTTCACATCCTATCCATTAATTAGTCTTTACAATTACAACCCATATGACATGCAAAAACTATCTCAATATCCTAATTCTCCCTATAACAATTGTATTTGTATTTTTAAGTAATTAATTAAACCCTAATTCAGATTTAAATTTGAATTTACAGATTCACATTTATAAAATAAATTATTTTGACGATAAAAAAAACATTAGGGTTGTCCGTAAATTTATAATCGATTGCCATCAACATGACCAAATAGAAGAGATTCAACTTGGGTTTTTACCATAATAGTTGAAAGACATTAGTTTGAGGGGAAGTTGAGTGGCAGGTCGATAGGGCAATAAAGAACCCATAGCCAGAAAAGAAAAGAAAGGAGAAAATGATAAAAAAAAAAATAAGTTACAGTAGGTAAAAACAACGGATAGTCATTCAATTACTATTCTAGAGTTTGGAGATAACATGGGATTGCTACCTTTTCAACAGACCAACTGAGGAATACACTCATTCATGTGCCTACTGCTCTCCTAACTCCCAACTGAAGCGTTTTATTGACTCAGAACATAGCTCCATTGCTCAATTCCATATACATTCCTTAAGAAAAAAAAAAAGGAAAAAGACCTAAACCCCCTCAATGAAAAGATTCATGTAGTGTTAAGAAGATAAGGGTTTAGGTTAAGCGATGACATGTCTTCGTCTTGCCCAGTGTAGGGTTGTAGGTTTAATGTGTCCTTGGAAACAGACCTAATAAGAAAACAATCGAAACTCATAATTGTTTGTGTCCAACACTCTTTAAAAGAGAATGTGTTCCCTTCTGCAATCTAGTTATTTGCATTTAATGATCAAATGGAATCATAAACTACTACTACTCTCTCTCTCTCTCTCTGCCATGCACAAATGCCTACCCTCCATCCAAAAAAATCTTATTGCTACAATTTATTATTAGGGCACCTCAATCTACAATGGGATTTATATATTATCTAAAGATATTTGGAATTACCCTATAAAAAAGGCTATTAATTTTCAATATATTAATTAACGACACAATATTACTAATTGTTTTTCATTAATTGAATTTCCTTTAAAAAGAAAAAGAAAAGTTTAATTCTAATATATATAAGTTTAATGGTTAATTAATAAAATAATTAGTGTGTGGCTGTGGACTATTTCATTGCACAGTCTTCATATTCACCGGCTCATGCAGGTTGATAATAGAAATAATACTTAATGAATTTTCTCAAAAAAAAAAAAAAAAAAAAAATTATCAATTTGATTTAAATTATTTTGCTGCTTTTGATATCAATTTTGTCCAAAGTAGTGGAGCTGCCAATATATTATCTCGAAATAGATTTACATATATGAAATAATATACAATAGTATAAATTATTTAATTGATATTTGGATAAATTGGTAAATTAATTTTAAAAGATTAAAAAGTCAAGCTCTATGAACCATCAACTTTCACCATTAAAGGGGAAAATTTATTTGTCAAGAAATAGTTTAAAAATATATAATAAATAAATGAACAATCTAATTAATTTTTTTTTTAAATAGTTAATTGCAATTTCTTTTTTTTTTTTTAAAAAAAAGAATGATGAAAGTGAGAGTGCAAAGTTAATATTGAAAAGTTTCTCTCTGTTTTAACTTTATATAAATATGAACTTTGAAACTTTCTGTCTATTCCAACATTATATAAATAGTTATATCTATTTGTAATAAAAAAATTATATATACATTTTTAAATTAAAACTTTTAGTTGGTCATTTAAAATTTTTGTAAATTACAATCATATTATATATATATATATATATATATATATATATATATTACAATTAAATATTATATATGTTTTTTATATTTCTTCAAATTGAGCTTGATCATAAAAAAATAAAATTTTTAACTCTAATTGTTCATGCATACTAATATTTATTTTCCCTCAAGTTTGATACGTGTAAGTAGGACTAGTTAGCAAGCAATGAGAATTTCCCCAATGGGAATTCTGTCAAATCCCTAATTTTACGTTAAAAAATGAGAGGTGTAACCTCCAATCCAACACTAAACATGCCTACTGCCATTAGGCTTTTATTGCATATTCATATTCATATTCCGGTTTATTTATTTATTGAAAAGTCCGATAAACCGAAATAATGCTGGGGCTATATAAATGTGATAATTTTTCCCTAAATTTGCTAAAATGGTGAAAATATTTATAAATAAAAGGACTAGAGACCTCTGATTAATTAATTCTTTCACATGCATATGTCTTTCAAGTCACTTAATCTCTATAGATTAAGAAAAAAAAAAAAAAAAAAAAAAAACCCAACAAAAGGGTGCCATATCAATTGGTCAATTTTATTTTATTTTATTTAAAAAATCGAAATTCAATTTTTTAGACATGTATCTCCCTTCTCCTTATATAACACCCAATTTCTTTTACTACTTGAAGCACAAAAACACAGAGAGAAAGAGAAACAAAAAATGGCAAAAGCCCAAATACCAATTCTTGATTTTTCAAAAGAAGCATTAGAAATTGGGAGTGAGAAATGGAGAATAGTGTGTAAGCAAGTAAGAGAGGCATGTGAAAGTCATGGTTGCTTCATTTTAATGTATGATAATCTCTCTGCAAAATTACGTGAAGACTTATTCACAGGGATGAACTCACTATTTGATCTTCCTCAAGAAGTGAAAGCTAAGCACATAAACCCAAAGCCTTATCGTAGTTATTCTGGTAAGTCTCCCATTCTTCCTTTCTATGAGAGCTTTGGCCTTGACGATGCTCACAATCTTGACACTGTTCAATCTTTCACCAACCTCATGTGGCCACAAGGAAATCCTACTTTCTGGTAAGACAATTCACCTTTGATTTTTATTTTTCTACGTTGAAAATCTTTAACATTTCTCAGAAAAAAGAAAACTTTACCCTATTGGAATTTCAACTCCACACGAGAAGCTAAGTCAGGTTTGAACCTTAACTAATCAATCCTTTCAAATCTCCCACACCAAATGACTTAATTATAATTTTTTAAAATTTATGTCATGCAGCAATTTATACAGATGAAATCATGAAATTTCTTAAACAAAGTAATTTTGATTGTAAATTTACGTTAATTTGTTCTACAAATTTAGGGAAATTTATCAAAAATTTTTGTTTTTGAATAAGTTATGATTTGGGTATTGGTGTGAGGATGTGTATCATATGGTTCCATATTTGGGCATATGATTGTAGGGTTCCTTTTCAAAATGGTCCCTCTTCATATAGTATTCAGAGTTATGATATAGTTTTCTATTTTGGCCATTTTCTATGGCACCATGCTTAATATTTCTCAGACTTTATTTCTACTTAGGCAAATCAGTCTATTACTAGCCCTTTTTCTGATCATCATTTGCCTTGTAATTTCTTGCAAAGCCAGCCTTTCACATGTTCTATTCGTCTCCCAACCTGTAACACACTAGCCACAATCTTGAGTTTCCAGCCAAAATATGTACACCTCACACCTTCCTTGTCAAAATCAAATTGATATGCATTCAAGCGCTGATCAGCAAACAATTAGCTGTTTTGAAAGCTATTTGTTCGGTGGAATATTAGCTATTAATTTTTAGTCTATTTATAAAAAAATTCTAATTTATATAAAATATATTTTTTCTATTTTAGAGTAAAATAGAAGGCCAGTTTAAAATTCATGGAGAAGTGTATTTAGGAATGATAATCGGTGCCACCAAACTCTCCCACAAGCTGCCAATGCCCTAATAAATTGAGACTCATCTTTTATAACAGATTGAATTTATGACAGTGGCTTTGAAATGATTATTGTTATAATTGTAACTGCACATGTCGTTGCAGAAAATCTGAACAGAGAGATATAGTGAGAGTCAGCTTTTTTTTGTAACAGTAGCACTTCCATTAAACAACTATTGCTCTCTCAATTAATAATCCTTCATGCAGTTGCAGTACGTTATCAGTATCTGTGTAATAAATGCTCCATATGGTATTCAAATTTCAATCTCCAATTGTCAAATTGTATTGGAATAAGTAAAAACTAAGGTACTAAAATAAAATAATTACAGTTCAGTAATATCAACTGCTTTAACTGTTTTTAACTTATCAATTGCTAGGTATTTATAATACATGGGTTATAAAATTAGTCATTTTGATAGCGTTAAACTGTTTTAATAATTTTTTATAAAATGTTAGAAGTTAGATTTCATTGAGTTAATTTTTTATGAAATGATACCTTAAACCTCTAAAAGTGTTTAAATGCTATTGAAGTCGGTAAAAAATAGCATTTAGCATTTTGATATATCTATTTAAAAATATATTGCCGAATATAGCCGTATAGCTATTTAAATTAAAAATGCTCAATAAAAATAGCTGTTTGATTAACCGTTTAATTTAAAATAATAACAAATGATATTAACTGAATTGGTAGGAAATGATCAATTGGTATGATTGTGAAAAAAATTTAAGAGAATCAAATGTTAAACGTCACAAGCTAAATGTTAAAAAGTCTCAAATATCTAAAGTTTGGTAAAAATCTCTCTTACCATCTAAAAGCTATTGTAAAAATTATATTATCGGAAACGTTACACTTAATAGAAAAAAAAGAGTTTTGACTGAGTTAAAATATTAAAAAGCTAACTCAAAAGCTGTTTCTGAATAGTAATGTAGTTTTGAAAGTCTTAGAAGAATATATCATATTCTTAATTCTGCCGTGTATTATTTTTTTCTTCTTACATAACTAATTAATAAAAATAAATCATATTTATTTTAATATATGATTTTAAAATTTAATGGCGGATAAATTCGTTGTTACATACTGTCGAATTATATATATATATTTGTTAATTTTCATTTTGCTTATTATGTGAACAGTGGGAGTCTCCACATGATGAGCTCAAAAATGCTGGAGCTGAATTTAGTGGTATTGAAAATGATATTCGAAAGCTTTGGGATGGAAAATCACTATGATTTGCATGTTCAAGATAGCACAAGTCTGTTTCGTGTAATGAAGTATATAGCTCCTCCAAACGGTGCGGATTCGGTGATTGCTCTACGATCTCACACCGACAAAAATGCAATCACCATCTTATGTCAAAATGAAGTTCAGGGTCTCCAGGTTCAAACCAAAGATGGCAATTGGGTTTGTGTAATGGTTCCTCAACATGCTTTCATTGTCATTATTGGTGAAGCCCTAAAGGTAAAATAACTGGCCCTCTCTCTCGCTTACTTTAGGGATGGAGGTTTAGGTTTTTCTAGTAACTCAAACCTAGGGATGACCGTAGTTCGATTTCAAATCAGAATCGAACAGGTAAAATCGACACTAAACCGTGGTCAATAGTTTTGGTTTTAAAATGTTTGAAGTATATTATTTAATTTCAGTCAAAATTGAAATAAAATCAAAATGGATAGTTTCAAAATTGTCTTAGAAATCGCCTAAAAATAGTTTATTTTTTATTCCACTTTTTTTATAACCAAAATCAATGGTTTTGAAATTAAAATCGCCGGTTTTAAAACCATAATCATGCTTGCTCAAACTACCATAATCTATTTATGATAAAATGAGTTTGGAATGGCGCCAATAGTAAAATTACTAACAGGTTTCAATATAAATATTTTAAAAAGAAAAAATTGATATGAGTATTAAATTTTAAATTAATTAAAGATATTTCAAAATTAACGGTTACCAACCATACTTTATATTAAGGAATTATTCCTTCAATAATGAATAATTATTAATGTTTAATGAAAATGATAAAAGAAATCAATAGAGTGTTAGAAGAATAATCAAGTTTTTGAAAGATTAGGAATTGAAATTGTTGGTAGTACATAAATAAATAAATAAATGATTGGTAGGTATGGAGCAATGGAAGGCTTGAAGCAGCAAGACACAGGGTGTTAGTAAGTGGGGAGGAAGACAGGTATTCTTGTGGACTATTTACAATGCCAAAAGAGGAAGCCAAAATTGAAGTGCCTCGAGAATTTGTTGACAAAGACCATCCTCTTCTCTACCGGCCCTTCATTTTTGCAGACTACATTTCTTACTATGTTTCCAAGTTGAGTGATGATGCTCTTGAGATATATGCAGCCATTTGATTTTAATTATTTAATTAATTGGGTTAATATAATGTTTTGTAAAACACATTTTAATCAATTAATTTTGCTTTGCAGTTGATGTTTGAATATCAACTTAAGTAACTAATTTATAGTTTTATACACCTAACTAAAAAATTAATATATTCGATTTTTTTTTAATAATCTAAATTTCTTTTTCCAAACATATATACATAGACGCACATATTTTATTACTGAAGAGTACAAATTAATAGTCTATTCAAAGTTCATATACAAAGATTCATAATAGGATAAATGACAATTTTGATGTCTGAAACTTATTAAATTTTTTCAATTTGGTATATGGATGGAAAATTTTATTAATTGGGTATTTGGATATTTTAAATCATGTAATTAAGTGTTAATTGGGTGAATTAGTAACCGGAAAAATGAATTAATAAGCAGAGGCCCACTTTAGCCTGATCATAAGCTGACATGGCATGCCATTAAATGTGAGTGACACGGAATGATAGAAAGCTACTGTTTTGCTCTCACTTTCTTTTTTCCAGAACCTTTCAATTGCCCAAAATCATATAGACAGAAACAAAAGAAAGAAATTTGGAATTTAAAAGGTAACAGTTTAATTCAACTTCGATGGAGTTCACAGTAGATCTTGTTTGTTTCTCGAGAAGGAAAGAAAAACTGAAACTGGACCAAAAGGGAGAATGTGTAACCTACAAAGTGGTGAAGGGCTGTAGAAGAGTGATAATTAGAAGTAAAAAGGAAAGAGACAGTGAAGAAGAGGAACCGCTGCAATGGTAATGGTTGGCCAACACTCTAAATGACAAACTAAAATTGAGCATTAATCCACTTTTTGAGCTTCGATAAATCACGATTCCCTTCCTATTTCCCTTTGAGCGAAAGAACGTGAAAGGCAAAAACACTATAAAATCACAAAATTACCAAATCTGAAAGCAAGCTGACGATCACCGATCTCTTGCTCTTGCTTATGCATCCTATGCGCGAAATCAATTAACTAAAGCCAAAAACCAAAGGGCTTTCTCGAGTTTGATTGCTGCAAAATCAATACTAAAGCTTGCATTGCCTGGCTATGAGGTTGACTAGCTTCACTTTTTTTCGTTTGTATATGTAATGATTTTGAGCAATTGAAAGCTTCTGGGCAAAAGAAAGTGATGGCAAAACGGTGACTTTCTATCATTTGCCACTTCACTCACACTTAAAAATAGTCAACAACAATGTGGTATGCCATGTCAGCACATGACTAGACTAAAGTGGGCCCTCTGCTTGCTTATTCATATTTCTGGTTGCCAATTCACTGAGTAGACACCTAATCCAGATATTCACTTACGGATTATGGCTCACTTGATAATATAGATTAAGTATATAGAAAGAGCTATTGGATTCAATTAACACTAAATACATTTGAAGGGAGAAGCAAAAACCCTTAAATGTGACTAAAACCTAAGTCAATATCTGCGCCAATAAAAATCTTTTAGCGGTGAAAATGAACTTTATAAGAAAATTATAATAGGTAACTAAATTTAAAATAATATAAATCCAATTGCTTTTATAATGAAAATTAAATTGTCTTTTTTTTGTACTTTTTCTAAATTAACTCCCAAACTAAATCTCGACACGACATCGTTCCATAAATTTAAAAATATAAATCCAATTGCTTTTATAATGAAAATTAAATTGTCTTTTTTTACTTTTTCTAAATTAACCCCAAACCAAATATTGACACGACATCGTTTTCTTAAATGTTCAAATTTCGTTCTGTGCGTTGAGTAGGATAATCTCCTGCCGTCTTCCCAAATCCAAGTCCTTGATTGTTAATGGCTTTTCCACAATTGAAACAACATAGCGAGCTGGATGAACTAACTTCCACAGAACAATCAATCGAAGAAGAGGAACTATACAATGCGAGAGCTTCAACAGAGAAATTAACTGCCAATTTGGATAAACTGGTTAGCATTATTTATAATTAGGGATTCTTTGATGATTATATTTTCTTTCTTAATTTTCTTAAGATCTACAGAATGAGAGAAAGGCCAATCTCTTGAATGATTTGCGACAATTACGCGCAACGATCGAAGAAGACGAAACTGTTAATGGCGCGGTGCAGAAATTGGTCCCTCTTTTGTACTCACTGAAGGTGCTAATTGAAACAATATTCAATTCTTTGTATTGAAATTGAAATTTGAAAAGCTTGAGGGTTTTATTAATTTTTTTTCCTTCCTTTTTTGTTGGATTTCAAGGCTTTGGAGAGGCAAGAATCTGTTTTACAATCTAATTATAACGCAAAGCGCTCTCAATTGGAAAGAGAGGTCTCTGAATTGCAGGAAAAGATAGAGAATGTTTGTGACAGTGAAACTCTCTCTAAGAATCTTGATTGCTTATTGACCGAGTCACTGGAGCTGCTGAACTCTGCAAAGAAGGTAAGATATTATTCCTGTTAGGATTAGGAAGTAGCCTAAATAAAAAATTAAAAAAAAAAAACTATTCTTTCTTTACTAGTTTTATCTCCAATTCTTTCTGGGTATTGGTTTGATTATTTTGGCAGGAGCTAGCAGCAAAATTAAGGGCATTACTGTCAATAAAGCGGCAGATTGATGACATTCCAACCCAATCAGAACTCATTCAGTATGTTTCTTTGTTTGCTTGCCTAAGATTTTCACCTTGTTTTCTAATAGCCACATTGGTGTTTTGAATTCTGTATGAAGTTTGAAGATTTAAAGTGTCAAATTGATATTGCAATTTTACTGACAGCTTGCTACATGAGCAATTTTCATGTTATTCATGTTAATCATGGAGAACTAGACTATTTAATTCAAATCCTATGGTAACTGATTTGTTCTTAGTTGGAATGTCTGGTACTAGGAGTTTATGCTATTTTTGAAGTGATAGTACTCCAATACTTGATAAGTGATGAGCTTCAAGAAATTGGTTATGTCCCATTGGATTGTGGAGCTATTTATATCACACCACGTTTTTGCATATAATCATTCAAATACAGCCTTCACAACCTTCTCTCACATTTCTTCTTTCAAGCTCCATGAGATCCACATCTTGATTAAATCACTGACTGTTTTATCCTTTCTCGTTCTCTTCATGCATATTGCATTATTGATTTTGATCTCCCTTTTGTCTCAGTAGCTTATTGAAGTTATGCTCTAAGTTTTCATTGTGACAAGTTGACTACATTTGTAACAAGCTGGGCATGATTAACATCTATGCTCCAGCTTGAGGGAAATGTTAATATAATGTATGTATATATTAAAAGAAATTAGTATCTCTTGATTATAGGGGTTAGGATAGCTTTATTCTAGGAACAGAATCTGCCTAGTTTCCTTATAGTAGCCTACACGTGTGTGCGCGTGTCAATTCTTGATTGACTATACAGAAAGACAATTCCTTTGTGACACTTCTGTTCTTCCTTTTGTCTCAGTAGTGGAGTTGATCCTCTAAGTTGCACTTGCAGTTGCCTGTTTTTGTATTACAATTTCTTATCTTCATCTCAATCATTCCAACTTAAGCTATCACAACTTTTCTTTTCCATATCTGCTTGACATAGGTCTTGCCATCCAGGGGCTCAGCTTTGCTTTAGAAGTCTTGTCATCCGGTTGGTTGTCTTATTACATTGCTGGTCATTCCATATCATCAATGTAGCCTTAATTTCATTTCTTTCCCCGTTTCATTTTTTCTTTCTTTTGGAGTGGTTGTGGAGGGGCAATGCATATATTGTTAAAAAATGTATCAAAATTGTACCCATTAGTATTTTTCACATTTAAGAGGCCCTTACCCACCATTCTTACTTCTTTAGCAGAGATGTGGAAGAAGGACTTGCACAGGCCCATCTGGCAGCAACTTAAATGAAATGCTTGGTAGAATGGCATGTATACTACTATATTGATTGTGAAGGATTTATCATATTCATTGTATGGTTAGTTAAATTTTCAATTTTCACTCATTACAAATAATTGACGAAGAATACAATAATGCATGCATTCAGATATTTGCATTCTTGCTATCTAATTTAACTGTGCAATGTGATGTTCTATTTTCAGATATGAGCGTCGTTTTTCAGAGCTGAATGTTCATATCCAGGTTTCAGATGTGATGTGTGGTTTATTGGCCTTGTTTTCAAAATTCTACTGATTCTGTCTTTGCTTAGCTAATTTAGTGACAAGATCTTGTTTTCTCACTTTGCTAATGTTCAGGAAAAGCACCGTCAAACGCGCAAGTATTATGCAACCTATAATGCTCTTTTGGAGATTAAGGAACTAATGCTAAAAGAAACCTCCTTGTTGAACTCAATAAGTTCACAGGTATCATTCAAATTGAGACTCTGCTTGAACTTTTTCATCAGAATCTCCATTTAGGATGACAGTCTTCTAAGGCAGGCAGTCTGATGATGTTTTGCTAATTCCTTTTTTGTCTGCTTTCCTCCTTATCTTCTGGTAGTTGCCCTAATTCAGGATTTGATTTTCTGACTAATTTCTCATTTCAGTTTAACAATAAAGAAATGGGTTGGTAATTGGAATGATATAATCTGTTGTAATATATGACGCCAGAGTAATAAAAGAAGCAGCGTTTATTGTTTCCTTTTAATTGCACAGAATTCTTATAATTTGTGCAAAAGCGTGGAACCTAATCGCCAACTTTTCTTTGAGATACTGGAGACTTATTTAAGTCGTCTAGTTTGAAAGCTTGAATTATACACTGGAATATGTGGTGCACATGGTTGTCTATGACTCATTAATTCTCAAGGACGTTGATTTGCTTTGTATGTTTAACTTCACAGTTTCAGGATGCCCTTACAAGTAGTGATGGCCGCATGAAGCTGATTAATTCCATGGAAGGAATCGTGAAGGGAAGCCAGCAGGTGATTGTGATTTTCTCCTATATATGAACTTTGGAAAAATGTTTAGGCATCAAATGTTTGTGAAAGGTTCAATCTATCAACTCAACGCCAGTCAAAGCATGAAGCTAATTTGGCTTACTCTACCACCTGACGTTTATTATTGTCCATTTCATGAGTAGTATACATTTTCCAATAAGAAAATTAGTGAGGTTGCATATTCACATTACTTTCGCTGGCAGTTCATGTTCAACTTATATTTATGCTGTAGTGGACATGCTTTCAAATGTTAGAGGAGATAATTACTGCTAAATCCATCTTACAGAAGTTACAAAGGGTGCAAGTTGGGCTTCAAGAAGAGCAGAAAGCTTGTGATGCTCTCAAGAAAGAGTATGCTGCAGCAATGGCAGAGCAAAGGCACTGCTATGCTCTCTTAAAAGCTTTGCAGGTAATCCTGGTTTTCACAATTTCACTCTGGATAGGAGTTGTATTATTACAAACACATAACAGGACATGGTACTATCTGAAGAAAAATATTTAAAAACAGTGTTCTATACCACCACCTGGATATCTATCCTTTGTGGATGTAGTTTAGCAGGCAATTCCAATGAATCACCTCTGTCATATTTAAAACCCTTAGACTTGGTGGCGTTTATATCATATGCATACTGCTGATCTGAAATATTCTTGGTTAAGTTTATCATCAGTGATATGTTAGAAATGCAGAAAATGTATTGTGATTTAACAAACACCATCAGAAATAATATTGTCTAAGAGTAGAGATTGTTTTGCTATCCATTTTTCAAATTCTTGGGGAGTAAGAACTGACCTCATTTCATTGTGAGAGAAGGCATTATGGGCAAGGAATTTCTGCTGGACAAAAAACAAAACTTGTATATACATATTTATGTGACAATGTTGTAGCTTTGCTTAGTTAATAAAGCTCTCAATTTATAGGAGGAATGTGCAAAGAATGAGAAACTTCGAAGCCAAAGTTCTGTTTGAAACAATACTGTTGCCTCAGGAAATCCAGGTGTTTTCTGCTAAAGCAGAGGTTAGCACTTCAAATTTGATTTTATTTTGGAATTTTGTAACGTACTGCATTGTACTACTGTTTTCATTTGTAAAGTTGTAATTAGTTTGTTTAAAATATACTACAAATTTGTCAAGCCATAAAGGAACAAGCTTGATACTTGATAGAGTGACTTATCATTTTCAAAATGATGATTATTAGTCATCAGAAACCGATAATTCGCGATAGCAAGAAAATAAACTAATTTAACAGTTAAAAACAAGCAGTTAATTGTATTGCTTGATCAGTCTTATTGTCAACAATCATAAAAGAAAACGAACGAATATCATTTGAGATGAGAAAGTCATTGATACTTGATCCGAGTTCAAATTTGCTCAATAAGCTTAACCTTGTCGAGCTCGAGTCTGCTTATTAGGCTCAGTTAATAAACCAATTGAATTCGAGAATGAGGCTTGACGGTAAATATTGCGAGTCTGTTTGATAATAGTAAACAAGCATGTGTACATGTTGAAGCTCGAATTTGAGCCGGTAAACTAATCAATGTAGATCAAGTTCGAGCCGAAACACTTTTTTCATAAAGTTGAGCTCAAGTTTAGTAGAGTTCGAAGTTCGACTTACACCTCTAATGGAGAGGATCAAACCTAAATATCGGAGTAAGCATGGACGGACAGATAATGATAAATGACATATTGACATGAATAGTGATCAGAGACAACTTGTAGATAGTGAGATTATCCTGTTCGAAAAAAACAATTTAGAAAAGGTTAAAGAATGAGTATCCTGTTGGAATGACATTGTACCCCACAAAATGAAACCTTGAAGACATAGTTGCAGTGGACGGTCAATCATTTTACTAACTCTCTTCAGTATCTGATCAAAAAGAGGAAATTATGAATTCAGATGCTTCTTTGAAATTTCTTCGACAAATACAAACTCGAGTGGGCCATAGTTGATGAACACCTAACTTAACCAACTTCGCTACAAATTCTGTTTTTTTCTTTTTCCTTTTACCAACTTCAATCAATATATGACGGTTTGATTTGTAACCAACTCGTACATTTGAATAGGCGATTGGGTCTAAATAAAATTCACTAAACATCCTCTTAAGGTCGTGAGAAGACTAATTAACTAGACTATAACCGATTAACTTTGATGAACTTTTTCAAAACAAAATCTTAATATCAGGACTTACGAGAATCAATTCGAAGACTGTGTTCAGTAATAGTTTTTTTTAATAGCTTTTAGAGTTTTGATTGGTCAAAACGTTAAACGCTATTTAAAAAATTGTTCGATAATATATAGATTATATTGATTTTTGGAAATTAAGGTAGTGTCATGTACGTTGAACTTTTAGCTTTTTATGAAATGCTACTCGAACAATTAACCGCTATTAAAATAATTAACTATCAAAACAACTAATTTTGCTGAATAAATTTTAAAAATTGAAACATGACCAAATCATATAAGGTTGGAGAAATCAAATCATGAAAGATCTATATATTGTACTATGTATTTTGTATTGTCACTTTGCTTTTCATTTTCTCAAAAATTGTCCTGTTTGAAGCAGGTCCTAGTAATAAATATGGACAAAAATCAAAGATTGAGCTTTGAAAATCCAAATACTGTTTTTTGGAGGGTTAGGGATAACTATTTGGACACAGGCAATTCCAACTAAACCACGCAACTCACTGTCTCTGCTATGTTGCCCACTCAACCTAATTGCCATCCGACGGAAAGGGCAAAGGCAGACAGAAGAAAGAGGGTCACTTTTATAAAATTACATGTATAATGTGGCTACGTAAGTATCTGTCACTAAATGATTGGCTCGTATGGTTTTGTCGACTGTGTATAAGAACCCACTTGAGCCAAGTGGGACATGAAGACAAGTAAGGTCCAGGAGGCTGTTTGTCTAATTTGCTGTCTAAATTGCCTGGTCAAATTATTATTTGTCGTTAAGTCTATGAATTTAGATCTACCAAAGAAATTAATAAATTGTAGCTCTGCCAATATTTATAAAATCAAGAGTTCAATTTGTGAATACAAATTTATAAATAACGGCAGTCACAAATTCTAAAGTGAAATTACTTTAATATTCAAAAAAGTATAGGAATATTCGTGAAAATACTGAAAAAAAAAAAAAATTAAACGTGCATAAGTCGATTGCATGTTTGAAATTAATCCCATATATAAAAATTAATCTAATCCCAATCAATACCCATCCTGGTTTACATAATTCTAACATCCTGATCCTCATGCATGTCATCATCTCCTTGACAAAAAGACAAGCTAACATTTCGACATCACCTAAAGTCTTCTAAATCAGGCTAAGGACAAAGAGTGAAGTTACTTTATTTATTTATTTTAATTAATTAGGCAGTACAAAATTAAATGATTCGATTCGAGTTCATTTGTCTCATTAATGATTAATAATCCAAAACAATGACCAAAAGAACAAACAAATACAAAACCGGTCGTTGCTCTATCCTTATAGCTAATTAAGAAATTAACAAACACTATATAAAACTAATTAGTTACCTTCTAAATTGTAAATTTGTTCCTACGAAACTGATCCTCAAGTAATTTGAAAGTTGAAACTCAGTAGAGGACAATTTCGAGAGAGGCTATGATGAAAATGATATCCATCTGCCTTGTGCCAATAGTATTCCTTTTGGAATTTTATTATAAAATAATTTCAACTTTCAAAAAGACTAATTACTTTTATTTTCAAAATGTCGACTCCGCAGTTCAATCAATCATGTGATCAGAAAGATGACATTTAGTGTCATTTAATCACTGGACCCAACTATTTTGATTCATAGACTATGTATATTAAAATTTGAAATATAGTAATATACAGAATTTAATTACTAAATAGATGCTTGATTTAACTTTTAAATTATTATTGAATATTCAGTTTGGTTCGAAATTAATTTTTGAATCAATTAGAACAAAAACTTTAAATTCATTGCCTGTTTACCATTATTGACAAAAATAATAGTAAAATATTGAGTTTTCTATTTTTAAAATAACTAAAAAATAGAAGTTAAAAAAAATTTTAAAATATAAAATTAAAATGATTTTGTTTGTATTCTCCATCTTTCATAACGACATTGAATTTTTTTTTTTTTTTCATTTTTACTTTGAATTTGAAATATCTCTTATTATTTTAAAAGTATTTTCAAAGTTTATTTTTATGGAAATGGGTAAATTGATCATAAACTTTGAATTTATATTCTAAATTAATTTCAAAGTTAAATATTTAATCAAGAGAGTTTGCAATTAACAAGAGAACGTTCAAAAAAGTTTAAAATAGAGTTGTTTTGTGCATGGTTCTACTGAATCGATTCTTATATTCTTCCATAAGAACAAAGATAGAGTTGTTTTTCTTAGGAATAAAATTAAAGTTCATATATACATAAACATCCAATACTCATCTCCCAGTTTGGTATAATTAAAGACGATAAAAATTTCATAATAATAATAATAATACTAAAGTTCTAAATTCACTAAAGGTATATAAACATAAAAATACAAAGATTTCACTAATTAAAAACAGAAACCCCCTAAATTCTAATAAAAGAAAGAGCTTTATCAAGATTCTTGGACTTAATTCCGACATACTCAGCCACCGAGACGGACCGATAAAGAGGAATTTGTCCATGATCATCATCGTCATCACCAGAGCTCAAACCCAAGGGAAAGACATGAAAATCAGTACGTGGGCAATAAAAAAAAGCAACAGAAAATCTTTGTTTAGGCTCTTTCATGATCACACGATGAAGAACACTGATAAACCGACCATTTGAAAGGATATGCAAAAGATCACCAATATTTACTACAAGTGCACCACTAGTAGGGTAAACTAGCACCCATCCAAATCCTTCTTTGAATATTTGTAACCCACTAATGGAGCTTTGGTGTAATATTGTCAAAAGAGAAGTATCTGTATGAGGGGCTAAACCCATGGCTCGATGTGGGTCTGGACAATATGGATATGAGTTTAGCTGTAGAGCCGTGCTCGAACCTCCGGGCGAACCCAACCATTTTGTTTCTTCTTCTGATATGGATATGTTTTTGAGAATAAGACGTATTAGGGTTGTGGCCAGCTCCTCCATCTTCTTCTGATAATCTTCCATTACATCACTGTTTTTTTTTTTTTTTATTAATGTTAATCATAAAATAAATTAAACACATAATTAGGGATGAGTACGTATATATGATTTTCAAAGTTGAAGAACTTATTTCAAATATATATATGCTAAATTTTATATGTATTGGAAAGATTACTGAACTACTATTTGTAGTTTGGATTTAAAGAAACGTAGTGGAAGGAGTAACCACCATATACATAATTGAATATACCTTTTTAGCCCTTTTTGTTTTTTTTATTTTAAGAAAACAAAAGAAAAAGAAGAAAGAAGAAAGAAAAGAAATTCCCTCTTTTTTTTTTTCAGAAGGACTCACTGATAATAAATTAAGGATTTCACTCTCTTTGTGAATGAATATTTTTGTTTTTATGGTTACTTTTTTTTATGTCTTATTATTTGAGTCGCTCTTCAAAATGAAAAGAGTATTTGAAGTATATTAAATATATGTTAAAAAAAATTCTCAAAAAAAGAAAAGAAAAAAAAAACATTTACTATGTATCGTTGTAGCTGGCAAGATTGAACTAATTAACAAATAATATAATATCCAAATCCTATACTGAAAAAATATGGTCTAAATATATGCAAAGAGTGCCAATTAAAATGAATTAAACTTACTAATCAGCTTCCATATGAGTATAAATCATCAGTACCAATTTAAACTAATTAAGTGAGACTCCTAATTAACCAAAACAAGAAGCAATCTTTATATACACATACGTGCATGGAGTGCATGGACTTACCAAAACCGCTGATAGCCATTAGGCCAAAGTTGCATTGCATGATCGACAGGGGAACCCATAATAGTGAACCCTTCATGCCACATATACTTATTGAAGAATGGCGATATTCGAGCTATTCCATATCCTACGGCTCCGCCAGGGGACCTTAAGGCCTTCAACTTCTGTCTTGTCGGTAGCGAAAATAGCCGTTTTGTCTCAAACTCAACTTCGTTTAATAGCTTTAATGGAATGTTGTGGCTTGTCACTTGAAATACCCCCCATGTCTCACATGCATTCCCTATTAGCTTGGCTCTATCAGGATCGTTCAGGTCAATCGTTGGTATTGATAACCAGTGGTGATCATTTGACTCCAACTCGCCAGATTCTGGCCAAACGTGGGAATCCGGCACTGCTCTGACGGATTCGAAATCGAGAGGGATGATTTGGTGAAGATGGAGAGGATGGTCTCCGTAGGCTTCAGAAAGAGTGGACATGGTATGATTAATAGAAAGTAAAGTTAATGCAAGATCTATATATAGTCCATAGATATATGAGTAATCCCCATATGGAATTTATATTTATTTTTTTTATAAATATTTTTCTATGGATCGAAATTCTGATTTTATAAAAATTATTCAATGAAATTTAAGCGTACCTTACCACTTTATTATCTTATTACAAGAAATTCATTTAAAAAGAAAAAAAAATACTCAAAGAAAAAAAATGAGATGAGGATTAATGTAAGTGTGTCTGTTTGTACGAGAGTAATATTGTCTGTTAGTGAATTTGGAAAGATGTGTAATGCATGGAGGGGATTTGGTTCAATGAGACAAAATAAGGAACAAACAATACAGAAAGGTGTGGCATCTCCAAGACTTGAAACAGTTTCTCTGTTTGGACTTTGGATGATGAGGATGTGGGACCCTTCTTCTTCTTTTTCTCTTTTGCCCTTTTTCTCTTGCTTTGATGGTAACAATGGATTCCTTGTCCTTAGGCAAAAGCATGAAAATTTTGAAGAACCAGAAGAATGATTAGTGCACCCCTTGTGGAATGTAAACTCCATACATTTGTTTTTATTATTACTACTGTTAAAAGGATTTATGGTTTAAAATATTAAATCACTATTGGTAAAAGGATTTATATAATAAAATTAAATATTAAATTCAAATAAATTCTAAAATTACATACTATCATCACCCATTTAAATGTCTAAAACGTTAATCATATGATGAAAAATGGGAAATCACGTACGACTTGGATTGTTCTAATCAAAACCCAGCATCATGTCATAGCCAGCTTCTATTATTCTATTTCTACCAATTGTTTGATTTCATGAAATTAATGATGTCTCGTATATTAAAATTGTTGCATTAGCCAACAACTTTTGTATTATATGTTGTACTGAAAAGTAAATATTATTACAGAAATATATATTATATATATATGATTGTTTTTGTTGCTCTCATGTGGGCAATGAGTGAATTATTAAAAAAATACAATCATGTTTGGAAATAATTGATTAACCCATATCCCACTATTTGTAAATTATGACAATGTGCATATAAAATATCGAACAACTCTGGTCCCTCAGTGGATTGAGTTGGCTTTCAAAGCTATAACGAAACGTGTCATGAAATCAATTATTAGTTTTTAATTTGTAAAATTTAAAAAAAAAATGTAATCCAAATGGGTGTTAGAAACTTACGAAAGAAGAGTTTGGTGTAGTGGGAAAGGTTTTGGCAAGTCAGCATTTGGGCAAATTTTTCTTTAAAATTTCTTTGTAAAGGGCATAGCTTCTACCAATATTTGACCCTTCAACTGCAGATTTGGTCTTCCTGAACGAAACTAATTGTTCAGTCTGTGGAAAAATAAATATATGTGCAATTAGGTCAAATGGGTACATAATTACTGCAGAGAAATTTATTTACTTACATCTCATTTTTCAAAAAGAAGTAATATTTATTTACACATCTTTTGTCTATAATTTTTATTTCAGAAGGTGCCTATTAATTATATTTTTAAGATTTTTTTTTTCCAAATATTAAGATTGGCTTTTGGCTAGTTAACGTAATACTCTTTAATTAAATAAAAAGAAAATTGTTTTTCTTTTTTTTTTTTTTTTTTGAGAGAGATAAGAAAAGAAAAAGCAAAATGTTAGTATCTTATTTCAATAATTTATTGATCTGACATTATAAAAAATAATATTTTATAATGCATAAAACAAGACTCAATTTGAAATGCATAGATACGATTTATAAATAAAATAAATATCAAAAATTCAAATTTCGGTAATAAAATAAAAAATGAAAAACGTGTGAATAGGAATTACACTTAGTGTTTTGTCTGATTATAGACAAATAACACAAAATAAAACATGATTGGACCAGAGTATATTAAGTGTAGGGTCCCACTCAAATTCTTGATTCTTGATCCTAATGCTAAACACTTACGCTCCATTTGTTTTCAGACAATAGTTTACAGATAAATATTTTTCATATAACGCTTTTTTAACCTTTTCCTAATTTTCTATTTCTCATTTCTGAAGCCTATCTTATTGTTTTTTCTCAAATCTCAATTACCAAACTCTGGAGAGGATTGAGACATGCATTTCCGATGCAGGTTTTGTGGGTAGGAGTCAGCATTCGACAAGTTTTTACCAACATTTTTAACCCAAGTAATTGACTAAATTTTTTAACTAAATCATTTTGATCAAAGTTAATTTTAAACATTAATCGCATCAAAGTTCAAAAAAATAAAAACTTAATTAACCAATTGATTTAACTGAAATTGTAATTGATCGACTTTAACTGAAATAATTAATGTTCAAAATTCTGTTTTTATTATCCAATTTAATCAAAATCTCGTAATTTTTTTAAGTCAATTAATTTGATTAATTTATTAACCGAATCTTTAACTAATTACTAAACATTTAATTTTTTTTTTAATTGAACATTTATTCATCAAATCGAATTGGCTGAATCAGATGCTCGCCGCTATTTGAATAAGTTGGAAACTTAAATGCTTCTTTCTTTGGAAAGATTGCAGTATTTAATGTTTCTTGATTTCAAGAACCGAGAGAAGCATATCATATGAGAAGCTTGGCCATGTCTACATCTGAACATGAATCTGATGAGCTAAATCAAAGTCCTATATAAACAAGACAACCCCAAAACCTCATTTGCCTTACACCTCTCTTTTCTCTTCAGTACTTGCTTCTCCTGCCTTAACTTGATTTCTACTCTCCTCAGTTATTATTATGCTGCCATGATGACCTCCTGCAAATAATATATATCAATCCTTGAAAGCAAATTAATCTAAATGTGACTTTCTAACCAAGACAGCGAACTAAGAGCCTCCAGAACTGTGACTTACTGAGTCCAAACTTCCAGCTCAGTTGGTTAAGTAGTGGGTAGTAAACTTGAATCAATACCTGTAGGTGTTGAGATTCTGTCACCAGAGCCGACTCCTTGAGTGGAATTACCAATGCTCGATAGCCTCCCGCGGAATTCGCGTTGGAATTTGGTGTTAGCAGCCACACCAGTATCATTTTCTCCGCTAGTGATGTAATTTTCACCACCCGGCCTCACGGTAGCTTTAGGCGAGTAGGTAGTTGACCATGATCCTCCATTTGATCCTGCTAAGGCCATTATAACATCTGCCTGAATAGTAAATACACGAAAGGATGTGATCCAACCATGTTGAGCAACTTCAAATATTCAACAAATGGAACAAATTGCTTCAGAAAGAAAGCTGATTAAGATAATTAAGATAGATAACTGATATTTTGCAGAGACAAACTGGTACTCAGAAAAAATTATACTCAAATGCCAATTGCAGCAAGCACATTATCGATGACAAAAACAAAAGCATCTAATGGCACAAAGAAAGAGAAAAACATAGTATCAACCACCTGCAAAAAGATCACCAAGGATTATCATTTAAATTGGACAACACATGATGAACAGAACTCAAAAGGCAGTTGACAAAATAACTTCAATAGAACTCCCGAAAGAGAAATCATAAGGAACATAAGTGTTCATGCAGAAGCCAATGCTAACAGTTAAGAGTAAAATAGTACCCAACTGCATCGTTGATAACTGCCAGCACAAAAAAGAAACCAATACAAACACCCCAAGTAGCATAAAACTCAGAACTCCAGGTTTAAAAGATATAGGAAAAGAAGAATTTTCCCAGTGGATGACATATATAAGACTCCTTCACATGAGTACGCACAAACACAACCATAGAATCTAGGGATCTCAGTAGCTCGTGGTCCTTCTCTCATTTACTCTCTTTTTTTAAAACATTTTTGAACTGTAATTAACACTCTTTACCTCCAGTAAAAAGGCCTATATGGACATCTGACATTATATTCCCCAAATAAGCCAAAAACACTATAATGAAACAATTCAATGCCATATTTCATATGTTCATTTGTAGACTCTGAAGTTATTCACAATTTCATTACATACAACATACAGCTCAATACCATCTAAAGAACAGAAAACACTAACGACTACCAGGCTACTACATCTACAATAAATGCATAGCAAAAACTACTATTCACAATCAGTGAGTTTTTTTGCAAATGACAAACCAACCACATATTAGAGCATATCATTTTCTTTCATTTCCAAGAACAGATTATGAACCCAAAATTTCATAAAATTTTGCTCATTCCATGAGGTAATACAATCAATTAATCAGAATCAAAGTTAATGGGTGCAAAATTTTTTCTACTCTCCTTTAGATTTTACGCACTGCAGAGAAAAATGACCATGAAGAATTCACTAGTAGGTCCAACAACTGCATGCTTATCAGTAGGTAAAAAAAATTCTGAACCACAACAACAGAGCAAGCAAGCAGATAGAGTCAAACCACATAGAACACACATGATTATTGTCCTGATGTCACGAGAAAATAACTAAAGAGTTAAGTGGCATTCACAAAGTCATTTATATAAAAAAGGCTGCAAATTATAAAGGTTAAACAACGGAACTATTGCACTTTCAGTTGAGTTCTGGGCAATGATTTGAATACAGCTGAGAAGGCCTAGAGCAATAAAAGGATGGCATGAAAACTAGAGAGCACAAGTTTATGAAATGGGTAGCAATAAGCTGATGGAGAAGAAACTGTTGCTCGCTCAGCAACCAAGAGAGGCATAAAAATTACCGCCCCTCATTTATGAGCAGATTGAAGTATTTATAAGTCAGAAAGAGAAACCAGAAACATGGAATACTGTCACACAGAACAAACGTCACAACCATATCATCTGCTGAGCAAGTAAAACAGTAACAAAGTTTTTCTGGCACAATGACATGCATAGGAAGAAACAAATGGCTGATCAACACCAACAAACACTTTAAAATAGAAACTAAATATCCATTACTTTCACAAAAACAATGAATACAGAACTTAGAACAAGTTAAAGTAAGTTATGCACAAGGTACTTATCAGCTTCAAGGTACAATTCTTCACTTTGATGTCTCATCTAGAGGACAAGCAAGAAAGACCAGTCATTAGACATACTAAATCAAAGTGCGTCAACCGTGGTTTCATTTCAGAATCAATAAGAGTGACCTTGCCTCGGTATGCAATGAAGCAAAATTTCCTGCAGATATTACCATCTCTGACTCATATCATCTCTTGAATGAGAATAAATGAATCATTTTATCTGAAAGATTAGGACATCTATTATCTTTGAGTTGTAATCACAAATAACTGAAGGTTCAAATCAACTTCTAATCATAACAACAAGCCTTACAACATTCCTCTTGCCACTGTGATGTGTCGATACGAATTGATTTTCAGATAATTAAAAAATTACAAAAAAAAGTTCTGAATCTTTTAATCATGCTAGAGGAAGCTTTAGCAAAGGAGCCTAACCGGTACAGCTCTTCCTCAAGCAAATGAGTAAACCAAGTGACTATTGGTAATGATACTCGATCTGTAATATGCAACATCAAGCTCAAATTTTCATATTTCTAGACCTGGAGCCCAACATGACCTTAGCATTAACAACATGAGGAAGGCTTTTTAGTGAAAGATTATGCCGCCAACCAGTTGTTCACAAATAGTATAACCCAACAATATCAGGACTAGGATGATGTAGCACCTCTGCCAGGCAGCATACTCATGCTCACAAACAAATAAAACAGGCCACATTCAAAAGTGAGCCTCAAAAACATAGCCAAGTAAATAACCTAACAGTGATGGTAACACTGAAATTATCGATCTTTGTAAACTCTAAAGCACTAGAAACTGATTTTCTACAGATTCGCATTAGTGACACAGAGAACAACTGCAAAAATGATCGCACAACTACAGAACTACACTTTTATGAATAACTAATGCTCGTTCAGAAGGTTACTTTGAGTTACAACTAAGAAAGAAAAATTAGGCGCTGGCATCCAAGATCGTGACAAGCATATGGATGTTTCTCAGATTGGTTTGGTCACATAATCATTGAAGACCAGGTCTCCTTTGAGCATGGAATCTATAAGTATTGCTACAACAGAGAATAGAAACTAATAAGATCAAACAAAGTCCTTTACAATTAGAAAGGAGGAAAGATAGAGAAAAGTGGACCTTGTTTGGGTGGACATCATCAAAAACATGAGCTTGGCCACCATAAAATATAGTCATCTGACGACTGGCAGATGTTAAACCATGTCGACTGCCACAAATGTAGAACATAACAAATTGCATCAAGTTTCCTTACAGAAAGCAAAATTTTTTCAAGTATAACGGTATAAGAAACATGGTAAGATGGTGGATTACATTAAAAGGTTTACCTTGAAGGAGTTGAAGATTCCGGTTCTGAATTATGAGTCCCAGATTTAGGTTTACTGCCACTTGCCAGTGCCCCTGATGAATTTTTCTCAGTAATGCCTGTGCCAGTGTTGATGGAACTCAAAATTCCAGGACCTTTAATTCCAGTTCTGGATCCTTCATCAGCTGCTGATTGAGAGATAACTGAAGGACTGGCATTGATATCCCTGAATTTGTTTCCAGGAACTTGATGCATAAAAGGGACAAATAGACCTGAACGAGGGGGATACTGTATGCCTGTTCCCCCAGGAGTAGATCGCTCCCATTTTGAAACATTGGCATCAAGTCGACTGCCAGCAGAAGATTGCAGTATGAGAGATGCAGAAGTTGGTCGCATTGCTTGCATACCATAGAAAACTTCATCATCAACGGTGGACCTTCTAGGTCTCTCTCCTCCACCTCCATTCTTGATCATCTGAAATTGAATAAGAATCAATAAACATAAAGAAAGATATCCAGATAATGCATTTTTGGCATACCTTCATGATAACTGGTTAAAGCTTACCTTCATCAAGTGCAGGCTCTCAAGAGAGTCATGGCCCATTTGCGGAATCCCATCCCTGGAAGACCCTGTAAAAGCAGAATCTGAATTACTTCGCTTACTTCCTCCTAATCTGTTGCTTATCTCAGGGCCAGAAATATCACTCCTTGGACCATAAAATGGAATCCCCTCGAGATGATTCCCTACCTGTCTTTCTATTAGAATTATGAGAAAAACTTCAATGTTAATGGATAAACTCTCCAAATCAGAAAAGACAAGTAATCTCTAAGCATAGCACATTTTCAATACTATAATGACAAGCTTCAAGATCAGTAATGTTGACTAACTGAGGCAATTAATTGAAAGAATCTCAAAGAAAGAAAAGAAACAGAATAAGCATAATCATAGAACAAATAATACATATCATAAGACCGCAATGCAGAATGGCTTAGTAAATGTGGTGTGTTTTTTCTGATCAGTAGCTAATAATGGTTTAATCAAGCTCCTCAGCTTTGAATAAAGAATTTTCAAAAGGAAAATAGTAAATGCAGATATATATATATATATATATATAATTACACTTTAACCGTCATCATTCTTCAACAGGAAACAAGATTAATTAAAAGAAACCACGGAACACCACATTGGCAAAACCAATCAACTGAAGCAAGTTCAATACAGAAACAAAACAAATCTTAGAAAGTGGCCAGTCATTGCAAATTAAACTTACACGCTATAAAGAACTACTTAAAAGCTACCAACCCTATTACTGACTTAGCTAAAACTAACCCATAACAAAATACACCCGCCGCACTACTTGAAAGTTGAAAGAGAGTCTTTCTAGTTTCCACATCACCATCTGAAACTCACAAGTACATTAAAATGAACAGACAAAGACAATTTGCTCATCCAGAAACAAAAAACAAAATTAAACCATAAATCAACCTAAAAAAACATATAAATTTAAAAAGTAAATACGATTAAGCAGAGACCAGAAGCAAGATCGGAAGTAGTGGAAAGAGGACCACGAACACCACCACCAGAAGAAGCCCCAGCGGAAAGAGAAGCAGAAGGAGAAGCATCAGCGTTTTTGGGAGCCAAGCCGACAGGAGAATCAGTCGTAGCAGCAGCAGCCTTCATCCCAAGAAAGTCATGGAACATTGCTTTCACTTGGTGTTGAGTAGGGGTGGTGTTATTGTTATTAATTATACTAATACCGCTAATAGTAGCAAGAGAAGTGTTTGCATTGTTGGGTTTTGTTTGGTTAGCCATTGTTAGTATGGCCATTTCCTCATCTTCAACATATAATCATACTTTTGTTGCTTCTTCATGTCTTTTCTTAACCCTTCAACGACACAGAGGGAAAGAGGAGAGAGAACCCAAAAGAAAAGAGAGAGCACGATTTTTCAGGAAAGAGAGAAAAGAGAGAGAATCAAAGCATTAAAAAGCAAAAGGTTCTTTCTTTGTTTCAAATAGACGGGGGTTTTATGTCTCTCTCTAACTCTGTGCCTCTGTTATGTTTCTGAGAGCTGGGTTTATTTTGTTTTTTATTTTCTCTCTCTTTACTTGTAATGGGTATAACTGTTGCGCGTGCAAGTGTTTGTCTATGCGCGCGTGGGCGCGTATCTTTGTTCTTGCAACATTCATTGAGATAGACAGAGACGAGGAGGGTTTTGTTACTTTTTTTTTATGTATGATGTGGGAGAATTTTATTTTTATTTGTGCAAATTCACCCTCTATTCTTTCAATTTATGAAATCGCCCCCGTAGAATTAATGTTTATCCTTTCATGTCCTAGACATTTATGGTTGTGAAGGAGCAAAGTTAAGGTGAGTCTTAAACTCAATTAGAGCATCAAAAGACAGAGTTCCGATTAGACTTATTTATAGTTTATAATTTAAAAGAAAAATAATATAAATTGATTTATCAAACAAATTTGATATGTAGGTTGAAATTCAATTATAAATTTATCAATTGAGTATTTTTTTTCTAATCAAATCCTATGCATTTTACAAGCGATTTAATTTATTTTTTGAAATATAATTAATTAATAATAATTTTATAAATATTCATATAAATCAGACATAAAATTCTACTATTAGTCTTTTATAGAAGAGACAAAAGAACTCGAGGCAAAAATGACAAAAATTTTAAAAAAAATAATAGATTTATTATAAGAAAAACATATCTGAATTTATTAGAGTAAATAAAAAATTAAAGCGAAAAAATTAATAGAAAGTAGGGGGTACAGTTGAAAAAAATTAAACAACATTTCAAAATATCTATTTTAGTGGGGCCTTCTATTTTCTTTAAGCCACATAAATTTGTTTTGTATCATCATTTCCTCCCTTTACTTTTTATAAACACATTTAATTAAATAAAGGGTTAATGCTTTTTTTATATTTCAAAATTTTCTATCAAATATTTATATTTTGCAATAATGCTTTTCTTTCTCTTTAATTCAAAAAATATATATAATAGTAATAAGAATAAAAATTTAAAATTTGAACAATAATTTATGAGAATCTATGCCATGTCAACTACATCTAATCTATCACTTTCTTCTACACTAAAAAGTTCAACAATACAAATTTAGGGTTATTGAACTTTATATTACTTTTAGTTTTTTTTTTTTCCACATTTCTTGAAAGAATTTATGCTAGGTCCCCCTTTGTTCCTTCAAAGAGAAATGCCTTTATCACTTTCTTTATTATAATTAATAATAATAATAATAATAACAATTTGGTGGGACCCTTTTCACTTGGGAGATAAGGACAAAAACAAAAATTTTATTTGTACAATGCAAATAAAAAAAATGAAAAGAAAACAAATCTAAGAAGTTTCATACTTTTTGTCATTGGTTAAATTTAAATTTGTAGTCATGCATCCTTCTAAAACATACAATGTGAAAAAAGTGGATCAAATGTCTAAGTAATTGTATAAGTATGTATATTAAAATTTTCTTTTATTTTTCATATTCAACAACAAATTATATGCAATCAAATTTTTTAGTTACCCTTTTTTGGTTGTAAAAAAAAAAAGAAAATTCATGTTTAATGAATGCTAATTTTTTAGTCTATCTAAAAATTTTATCTATGATTGAACTTTTATAAAATTGATCCCATCGAATTCAACCGACGATTTTCATTTTAATAGAAAAGGCAAAAATATGTTTAATTTTGTTTAAATATTTTATAAAAATCTAAAAATTAAACAAATTTAACTCAAAAGTTTAACACTTTGTTTGGATGATTGTATTTTTTTGAAGAGAGGAAATAACTATGGAGAAAGATATTTTCTCATATTTAGATAAAATGAGGAAAATATTGGGGGAATTTAATATTTTATTTATTTTTCACATGAACCCATATGTTTTAAATCTCTTCAAATTAGAGAGAAAATAATTGAGGAAAGTGATAATTTCACTCATTTTTATTAAATTATCCAAATAACTCAAATTAATTAATAAAATTTAACCTTTTCTTACGTACCCCATAATTTAAGTGAGGATATAATTGTCAATTTTTAATATAAAATTTATTTTCCTTTGAAATTTTCTCCTTTTCAAATAAAAGAAAATAAATTTATTTTCTTTCCATGATTATATCCAAACACAAATATGGAAAATAATTATGAAAATGGAATTAACAAGTCATTATTATTTTCTTTCCTCTAATATTTTCTTTTCCCTTCTTTCCAAACAAAGGATAAAAGAAAAATCAAATTTATTCGGCCCAGTTTATAATACAATATGATTTGATTTTTTATAAATAAATTCAACTTATTTATTTTACACTGATTTGATTTAATTCGATTCGAAATAAATCGATGGAATTCTCATCCACTAATTTTTTTTTATTAATTTTGCTATGATCAACATTCAAACTATCTTCAATTTTTAGGTTATATGTATGAATGTGAACATAATTATTATTCAAATAAAAATAATAATTTTTTCAAACAGCATTTTAATTATTGAAACTATCAAAAACTCAATTATTTATTTCATGTTTTATTAAGCTAAATATTAAAATAAAGAATTATTTTATAATGTCAAAGATTAAGATGGAAATTAAAAATTAAAAATTTATGATGTTGAAAATTTTTTAAATTAAATATAATTATGCGTTTTGGGGGTTATTGTCGGAGTAGTTCGTGGGCACTAAGGAGGGAACATATATATATATATATATTGGAGAGTACTCTTGTTGACTCATGCCACCACCACTACCACCAACTTCACTCGCCGTCTTTTTACCACACTGGCCACCGTGTAAAGCACCTTCAAGTTGCCAATTTCGTCCTTCAATGCCATCCAAATTTACCACTTCAACCATTTCTCTTAGGCAACTTGTTTGTTCTCTTATAACTTCAAAATTCAAAAAAAAAAAAAAAAAAAAAAATTCTTAGAGTAAATTAGTAAAGCTCTTGTAAAATTTAGAGATATATATATTTCAACTATGCATGTATGTAAGCTAAACATATAAGATTAAATTTTTATAAAATATTACCTTAATTTCTAAAAATTAATTCAAACGTTATATTTTTGCAACAGTCTATAAAGTGGACTGTAATTTTTAAACAGAAGAATTAATATTTAGACATCATATATAATAAGATGCTGTCATGAAGGATCAAAATTAAATCAAGTAGGCGAAATGTCACCACCTCGGGTGTCATTGAAGATGCAAGTTTCACGTTCGAAGGGAGGGGTAAATTTGTTAATAAAGTGAAAAGTTTGGGCCTTGCAATATTTAGCCAAATCCTAGAGGAAAATGATAGAGTGCATGCGGGCGCCCACAATATCACGCAGATATAGATAATGTTATTACAACATTATCGGAGAAAACAATAGTCATAGCGAAAATAAAGAAAGAAAACATGACGAGCCCATCATTATAGATTCACTCTTCTTTACTTTGAATTATTATAGGATCTCTTTGAATCATTTTTATTCAAATATTATTATTTTTAATTTTCAAAATTAAATATTTTATAAATGATTATTAATTTAGTTTTGTATTGATAAAATTTTGCACTATCAAATCAATTCATAAGAGTGAAGGTTTAAACATTTTAAATCTAATGATTAATTTCTTTATCTTATATGAGCTCGTAAACTTTAAATTTTATTCAAATATATATATATATATAGAGAAAATTTTAGTAGAAATGTATATTGCTGACATCATATTACGTATATTTTTGCAGAAAAATAAGTTGTTTATTTATTTAGTTTCATATGGTACAATTATTAAATATATATTTTCAATTGAAAAGACAAAATTAAATATCTTGTTTGATTGATGCCACCCTAAACGAACTTCTTTAATTTCTATATTTAATGCATTGGCTGACGTGTTTCGATCTCTGTGTATATAATATAATAATTAAGTGGTTATGTATCACTGGTCTAAGTGGTTATATATCGCTGGTCTATTTTCTGTGAGGCCTACACTAAATATCGTCCGAATGAAATAATTTTACAAAGATTTAATAATAATTATACATAAAATGTGAAGAGAAATATAATTATTATTATTTCGGTCATGCAAAATATAATTATAAATTCACTCATGCAAATTACTATTTCGCATATAGAGATATAAAATATTATCAAAAATTTTATTAGGCACAGTATGATTAGGCAAATAAGAAGACCCCACCAATAATAAGCGGTCACATCATAGAATTGGGGGGAACAAATTAAACAGGGTATGTGGTTGGTGTTACTTACACACTTCAAATATTCCTATGTGGACCATTTATTTTTAAATTTTAGCAACCCTATCATTGTACCTGATTCTCTCCCCACTACTGCTAGCATATTATTTGTTTTTACAAAATATTCAACTTCACAGTATCTGTCATCTATAGTTTGTTATGGCTGTTCAATTTTCATTTTGCTTCACAAGCCTCAGCCCACATTTTTATTATTTGTAAATGAAGTCCAGCCCATGCAGCCCAATGATATTGTGTCCTTCTCACGTGTCAACTTATTAATTTCGCCTTTCTCGGGTGTATAACACGCGTGCTGACATGTTTAAAAAAAAAAAAAAAAAAGACACGTTGCACTTCATTTTCGGTGAACTCTAACCGTTGATTATATATCAGTCACCACTGCACTCATTTCTAAACCATTTGCCTTCAACAGTGGCGAGGTCCACGAAAAAGAAGAAGAAAAGGGAGAGGACCATGAATTAGATCCTTCCGGCGGACTGCTTAATCACGAGCATAAACAAGATTTGATAGATCAAATTGAAGATCCGAATCGGATTTTGATTCATTTGCTATTTTCTTGTTTTTCAGTTTTTTTTTTTTTTTTTTTTTTAATTAATGGAGATGGAGGAGAAGAAGCAGAAAATGATAGCACTCTCCTTGCTGCGGACCGAATCACTCTGCGATGTTAAACATGTCGACTTCAGGGGGACAAATTTATGCATTAGGCCCATTCTTTTTCTCTGTTTTTTTCAAAATTAGGTAGGCATTCAACCATATTAAACGAGAGAGAGAAATCTCCCATAAAAAATAAATTTGTCAATTCTATTATTTTTTTTATGTTGGAATTTAAATAAATTTGTCGATTCTATCATTTTCTTAATGATGGAATTTAAACCACTTAATTTTATTCAACATACCATTCAAATCCATGAAATTTATTTTCCAATCAAACAACAAAATATAAACTTTCTTGAATTTCAAAGTCCGTGAATTTATATTTCATAGATTATGTGAAATAAATGAATTTCATATCTCATCAATTGAAACTACTGCAAAAAAAAAAAAAAAAAAATGACTACATTGACCATTGACTATGTATAATCAATACGAGGTTAGAAGTTTACGTGCAGTACCTGCAACACGAGAGGCAAAGAAAATCATGCTCTTGGAAAGTGGATATGCTTCCTTACTATGGAGAAACCTGATAAAAATGTGCATGTCCTCCATCCTTAACAAGATCAACTTGGCGTGACTATAAACCACAGGATAGAGATTCATAAGTAATATTAGAGGCCATATGATAGAAAAATCAATTATTGCAAGAGAATTAGCATCAAGATTCAAACAAGGGAAAAATGTTTATGGAAAACTTGCTCAATAACGACACTAATCATGATGAGCTTATAAAGTCATCTTCCTCAACCTGAACCCTCTCTCTTTCGCGCACATAAGAAAACACATTCAACCCTGTAGGCTAAATTTACTCGTTATTTTGTCAATATTGGTGCAGAAAACTTCTGTGCCGGTTGGTGGCACAGACAAGTTTACACAATCATTACACACTTAATAAAAGGGTACGGAATACAGTTTGTAGGCCTGAAATTCTAGTCAAGCTTTATCCATGGATTGAAAGAACCAAAAAATTTTAACAGCAAAGTACAGAAACTCAAGAAGGGAAACAAAAATAAGGAAACTCTGTTTGAATCAAAATAAGACCGGAGCCTTGAAAGAAACATTCCTTACCAAAAGAGCTTGGTTTACAACTCAGAAACTTAATCAATATCACTGCCGTTGCATGCAATTATCTCTACTTAACAATAACAGAGAAACCTGCCCAAAACCAGTACAAATTTCTATTCGGTTCAAAGGAACCCTAAACAAAAATAAAGAAAACAAACAATTGATAGCACAAAGTTCTTTTTCATAACATCAGTTAACATAAATTACCAAATTTATACCAAAAATCAAACTCTTACCTTCTTCGATTAGGAGCTCTACTGACAATTTTGTGCAAGTGCAACATTACTGAAAAGAGAATGAAAAGGGAATGAAGGAGTGGCAAGCAGCAGACTATGAGCGGTGGGATGGTTTAGAATCTGAGAACTGTTAAATTGTTGAAGACTGAAAGAAGAAGATGGTGAATTGGCGATGAGAGTCGAGAGAAGCTGCTCAATAAAGGATGAAGAATGAAGTAGGGATTTTTATGCTTTTGGCCTTCACAGAATCAGAGTAATAATACTCAATAATTGCAGTGTTTTATTCTCTGTTCATTTTGGTATAGTTGGTTTTTGGTAATGAAAACCGGACCAAAACCTGAATTTAGGTAATTTATTATTTTGAAGCTGAACTGAACCGAATTTTTTTAAAAAAAAAAAAAAAAAAAAAAAAATCCAAGCTGAATAAAACCGAACTAAATGCTCACCCATATTTAGTGTTGGATGATTTAACTGAGGCATGGGCATAAAAGAAAGCTACATGTACTTCCAGTTCATTATACATTGTGGATCTTTCACGAAGGAATAAATTATTTATCTGCAAAAAACAGAGAAAATAGGAAAAAAAAAACCATGGCAAATAATGTTCAACAACATCAGTACTAAGCATTCTAGATTTGACTGGTATCATTTCCCATATCATGATGGAAATCAAAAGTTCCAGTTTGATGTGAAGAAATTTAAAAGAACACTTTGTTTCATAGGATCTCTTATTATAGAAGGTTTTTCACTGAGCCAATGATGCAGCAAACTGGCTAACGACAAGTAAAAAAATTCCATTCAACTCAACGCTAGAAACCTACAAACTATAATAAAAACCATAGCACACAATATAAGTGGACACAGAGAGACAGTGAGAGAGCAAACCTGTGATGGTGCATTTGCTGATTTAGTGGAAGGGGTTAGCAATCAACAAATGGCTTCATAAAGAAGCTAATAGATAGGCAGTTTCCAGTGGAGGACCAGAAAGAATGACCATGATGGCTTAAGGCGTGCGAGGACGGTGCAATTTAAGGAATAAAAGCTCATATCTTGTGATTTCATTTCCAACAAATGCATAATAAAAAAAATATTGCCATTAAACGTCTTGACTTTACATCCTTCAATGAGTTTTTCTATTCCTTTACAACTTGCACTTCATGTCTTGTTGACTCTTTTTTTTATATCCTCCATCAAACGATTTGCACTTGATACAGGATTTTGATGTGAACCTCTATGCTTAACAAGCTCTCTCGGATCATTACAGGTTTTCAGTATTCCAGACATTGCTTCTGCTTTCTGCAATATATGTGTTCTCCTTGCACGTCGTGATGCATCTCCTTCTACACTATATGTATTGGGCAAGCTCGTTGAATGAGGGATAGAATACATCATATCCCTTAGTTTCCTTGCCATCTTAGCCATTCCTTGTTTCCTTAACTCATCCTCCAATCTATGGAAAGTAAGATATTGAGGAACTATTCCCCTCCGTAACATGTCCTCAAATTCCACAAAAGCCTCTTCAAATCTATGCGTTCTACAAAGCAAATGAATCAACATGGTGCTAGTGGCTAAGTCCATGTCACATCCCCTTGCTCTCATTTCCTTGCTAATCTGAACAGCCAGGTCCAATCTCTCCTGCTCACACAACATCTTCAACAAAAGATGATATGTGAGCCGATCTGGAGTATATCCTGATTCAATCATCTTTGTATAAAGGTTCATTCCCTCCTCAATCTTACCAAATTTTGAAAAATGCCTAAAGAAATAATTGTAGGTTGTAGGGGTTGGGACTAAACAATGACTAATCATCATTTTAAGGATCTTACTGGCACCTTCAAGATCTCCTGCCTTACAATAGCCTTTTACCAGAGAATTGTAGGTGGAAATAGTGGGGCCTGATTCAGACTGCAAAAAGTACTCCATCATCCCTGATACCTCCTTAAACCTACCTGCTTCTGCCAATGCATCAATGATTGGATTATAAACTATTGCATTTGGTTCAATTCCTTCTGTTCGCATTTCCTGAAGCAAATCAATTGCTCTTTCAACACGACGCATTCTGCAATACCCTTCTATGAGGGTACCATATGTTACAACACTTGGTTTCACATTCCCCTTTCTCATTTCCAACCAAAGCCTCTCCGCATGTTTGAGTTTTCTTGAACGAAACCATCCATTTAATATTATATTATACATTCGAACTGATGGCACCCAACAAGGATCCAATTGCTTTTTTCTTTCAACATATTCTTTAGCCACCCTAACCTGCCCTTCTTTACAAAGGGAATCCAACAAAATTTCCAACAAACTTGTTCCAGCATGAGAGTTACCCATAAAGTTTAACCTGCTTGTCGCATACTCAAATGTCCTAATTGCAGGTTGGGACATTCCTGCAATTACCATTTAACAACCTCAAAAAAAAAAAAAAAAAAAAAAAAAAAAAACAGCAAAATATGGGATCTAATTGCATAATAAAACCAGCCACAAAATGTGAGTCATAGAAATTCATTTCTGATCAACCTAACTTGCATAATCAAGCATCTCAAAACAGACGCAGAGTCCATTAAATAAGTTCAAATCATGGACAAAATGACATCCTGAGAGGATATAAAATGCATGTTTAAACGTGTGTACAAAAATGAACATTCACTCGCTCATTGTTGTTCAATTAAGCATGCAAATTCAAATTAATTGAAAAATAAAGCATGAATGAAATTACCTGCGCGAGTGTACCTTCTGATCAGAGTCGCAAAGGTATCACTAGAAACCAAATCCGGTCCCTTATCTCCATCAATCCGATCAAGAACCAGACACCACGCGGAATCAAATTTCCTCGCTTTACCAAGCACATTTACCACTGAATCGAAGAGCCTCGCTGAGGATTGAAATCCAGGCTTCTTCTCAGCCCAAGCAAACAAAGCATATAGCAAATTAGTAGAACAATCAAAATTATCAAATAGCGCTTGCAACAGACTTAGCTCCGGTTGGATTCCAGTCTGATTCAAAGCAGCTTCTAGGGACGGTCCAGGCCTGAGGTTCGGGTCCCTGAGGAGGTTACAGAAAGTAGAGAAATCATCAAGAGAATAGTTAGGTTTAGCGTTCGAGTCCGAAGTTGGAGAGGTTAGTAGTTGTTGTGGAAGTGGTAGAGGTGGGAACGAGTCGGAGCGGCGGCGAGGACGTGGGGGATGCTTTCTATAAGGGCTTCGCTGTGCAGATAGCCATGACTGGTCTGCTGAGGATGAAGAGAAACAGAAGAAACGGCAAGTCGTTCGCTTTCCTGTATTGGCTATAGAGAGAAACCAATTTAGACGCTTCATTTCTAAGCACACATGGAAGTTTACGGTGGCGCAATATAGAGCACAAGATCATATAATTGAATTACAAAATTACCCCTCGATAGAGAGTTAAGTTTCGAGAAAGGAGAAGACAGAAGAAGAGAAATCAAAGACTCGAAAATTACGAGTGATCAAGCGAAAGAAATAATGGCAGCCATTAATTTCGCCCCCGTGACGATACGGCCGTCGGAACTCTCTTCCGGCAATGGAAACACATTTCGAAGTTCAATTACTATGAAAAAGAAACCCTTCGCCGCACTCTCTGTCGCTGCAAGCTCACCTGAATATTCACCTCCGGTGCCGGAAAATCCCGAAATTGAGCTTGAATTCATCGGGGTAAGTTCAAATATTTCTCTGTTGCCTATGTATTAGATTGCTATTATTACAACTATAGTCTAAGACACAATGATACATTGTCTGCGGACTTGTGGCGGCGGCGGCGGCAGCCGAAGGCAGACGGTGATGGGAGGTACCCGGTGGAGAGAGCTAAAGCGATAAGTGGAGAGAAGCTACTGAGGAACATCATGTTGGATAACAAGATCGAGCTTTACGCTCCGTATGTAAGTTTTTTGTAATTACATTGCTTTTCGGTTTTAAGAGAGGATCTGTCGTTTCAGAGAGTCGCAAGCCTAGCTTAGTCGAACGACAGCGAACAACAAAACGGGTATATAATGTAATATGGATAGGTCATTGCCAATATAGAATTATCGTTATATGCTCGTGAAACGAAGAGCAATCTAATATAAGGAGAATGTCGTTTGGGGCCGGTAGCTGGGAGATTCCTCTTTTTTTCTTTTGTATTGGAGAGGGAGATGCGAACATTAGGCCGTTGATGCACCTACCCAAACGCACTAGTTGGGAATTTTAAAATGTACGACAACTTTTGTTTTTATAAAATAACTGAAAAATGTTTTTTTAGATTTTTCATACTTAATCAGTTATTTTTTAAAGGAAAATGATTTTTCATTTTCGAGTAAGAAAACATTTTCCAAATATTCACAAACTTATCACAAAGTTATAAATACATATTTATCAACGGATTAGAAAGAATGTCATTGCCGGTCACCTGTCACCACCAATCATCGGCGATTATCGTACTTTCACATTCTTTTGGATATGAAACTAATATGATTTCGTGAGTGTCTCACTTCATGAGTATTTTTTCACACAGATGAAACTTCTGATAATTAACCCTTAATAGTTAATCATAACACTCTGCACAATGCTGATTTCAAAAAATAAAAAACTACACATTGTTGCCCTCTTATCTGCAATAAATTGAATATGAAACTTATACTGGAAATTGCCACAGGGGAAAGTAATGAACTGTGGCGGCGGTGGAAGCTGTGGAACTTGCATTGTGGAGGTAAGCTTTTGATATTCCATTATCTTTAGCATTAAATTTTAATTATATTATTATGATACAACATATATGGATTCAATATTAGGATAAAGTCAGTCAGACCAAAAACTCTTAACATAGACAATAAATTATAAATATAAATCAAATATTATAAATTATGTGCATGAATTAAACTATATGTCTTGAGTCCCAGCTCTTAGCATTTTACAAAATCTAAAAAATCTGAATTTTTGAAGCCTTGAAGTGCATTATTAATGGTTAATGTTTTCATATTATGACTACCATTGCATTTGCAGCTTAATTACTTGTCCTTATGCAGATTCTTGATGGGAAAGATCTGCTGAATGAGAGAACAAATACCGAACTCCGTTATTTGAAGAAGGTGCCTTTCTCTTTCACATATGATCATATTATGAACTTTAAAGAATTTTCTTTTCTTTCAATCTTGATTGAAGTTATGTTGTCTGAATCTGCATAATAGAAATGAGAGATCTTTTCATTTCGTGGGAATATATTGCAGTATTCACCATTCGATATATGTTTGTCTGATGACTTAATGGTGCAGAAACCTGAATCTTGGAGGCTTGCTTGTCAAACTATTGTTGGAAATAAAGAAAATTCTGGCAAGGTAATTCTAATCAGGACATTAGTTTCTAAATTGTGATTGCTTTTTCCCCCTCAAAGATAACATCTTTCTTACTATACTATGGACATGTCGATAATATATACTCCCCTCTAATTCAGAAGGTTTTGGATTCAACAGATTGAATGTATATTGCTCTTTTTGATTGTCACAGGTTGTGGTTCAGAGGTTGCCCCAGTGGAAGAAATGAAGAATCCTTAGCTTGGTTTGCACTTAAAATTCTGATTATTATATTTATTTATCAGTTTTTTTAGCCATTTAACCTTTTTTATGAATGCAGCGGAAAATTTTCTCCCTTTTTTTCTTTTACCAGAACTATGAGAAAAAAATTTTGATCGAAGACGGAAAAGTTTCCTTCGATAATTTTCAACCTATAGACGTGTACGCATGTTCTTTTTATAAATTTTGTGGAAGTTATATTCCAATCAGTTTTTTTATTTAATATTAAATTATAGATTAATTATTATATTTATCTCTCAATATGCAAGTTTAAAATTTAAAAATATTTAAATATTTAACCCATAAATTCTTTTTACTCAAAAAAAAAATCTTTAAAAAAGAAAACATTAATAATTGCCAATAAAGTTTGCATTCATCCTATAGTCTCTCTCAATTTCTCAGGCTCCCAGCATTCTTTTAATCATAATATTTTTTTTTTCTTATTTCTCTATTTTTTTAGGCCTGTCCACACTTTAATTTATTCCCTCTTGCTCTAGCTTCCTTATCAATAATTGCAGGAAGGTGATAAGAGAGGAGCCAAGAAAGGGGACCATCATTTTCTGGGGACCTTGGCTTTGTAAACCTTAATCCTATTCTTCTTTTATAAAAAAAAACTTAATAAAGCAATTCCTTCTTTAAGTCAATATTTTTTTATCATTTGAAATGGATTATCGTTTGATTAGATGGACCCATTTCTTTAATTCAGATTTTTGGGACCCTTTTTATTTTTTTTATTTTGAAGATTGGGTTATAGTCTTCTAAATGTTTCCATTTTTGCTGTCTTTAATACTAGTATGTTGGGCCACAAATAGGCTCCTCTTGGGCCAACCATAGCTTTCATGCAGTTAAAAAGGTTTTGGGCCCACTCCCCCACTTTTGTGTTATTGCGTGTGCTAACTTAAAACTGTGGGGTCTACTTTTTAGGCGCTGCAGAATGGTCCAGGCGTGGACTTACGTGAGTTATGTTTCCTAAATTTGCTAAACCTGCACATGAAGTTCGATTCAATATGTATTTTTTTTTTTTCAAATAAAACTTTTGCAATATTTCTTTTAATTTTTTTCTTTTTTAAAAAAGCTATCGAAACAGATGTGCAAAACTACCCATCGAACTGAAATTCGAATCAATTCATTTTGATTTGATTCAATTAGCCTATTTGAAGGAAGTTCAATTTGTCCATTGGAATCAAAATCATTATTTGTTTTGAGTAAATTTTACAAATTAATTGATTAATTTCACTTAAAATCAAATTGACAAGGTAAATATCGATGAAAATAGGCCAATTGATTAATTCGATTTGATTCAATATAATTATATTTAAATGCTACGTTGGATTGATTTGGTTTGTCATCTAGGAACTTCAGCTAGTATTTTTTTTATCTTGGTCTGAGTCGATCTGAATTGAATCAACCATTTGCTCATCCCATGTTATGGAGCCCGCGGTTTGTCATCTAGAAACTTTAGTTAGTAATTTTTTTGGTTTTGGGTCTGATTCGATCAAAATTGAATCAACCATTTACTCATCCCTTGTTATCAAAGCCCGAAATGCAATGAAGCGCAACAACTGATTTTATGTAAAAGTATTATTTTGATGTAATAGACCTAAATTATAAAAATATCCTCACATTTGTCATCTATTGTAATATCACTCTAAATCAACTTTCGTTCGAGTATCTTAACTCGATAATTTAGATATGTCATCACTCCAATAGAAAAATCAGTTGGGGTCTTACAATCTTTTATTATTAAAGTGGGTCTCACCTAATCAATTTAAATTATTTTAACCCTAGCATCAAAACTCCATCAAAACGCACCGTTTGAATTAGATAAAATCTATTTCTAATTTTCTTCTCCTTCTCCATCGCTCTTTTCTCCATCAAAACTATAATGACGTTGTCATTTTCCCTCAAGTAATATCAACGGTCTATATACCATGAACTCACCACTGTTTGAGACATATAACAACTTGATTTTGGTTACTTGAACAAAACTGTAAAATCACTTGATTTTAAGAGAGAAATTAGCAATAAAGATTGAAATCTTAAATCACTACAAAAGAAATTTCGCAAAAAAAAAAAATATTGAAAGTATAGTGTGATTAGAGAATAATATTTATAGGGAGAGGGAGAGATGAGACAGAGAGAAGGATTGAACAAGAGCAAATGAAGCGGAACAAGAATCTATAATTGCTCCTCATCATCAACAACAAATTGAAATCAAAGAGAATAATATTTATAAATTAACTAAAAGAAATGAATAAAAGGATGGACCATGCAATGAAGATCTTGCTTTTTTAGCAATTATTCATGGTGACAAATTCGAAATCGAAAACAACATATCTGTAATCATCGTTCGGCAGTGATACGGCAAGCTCATCGTAGCCTTCCCCAAGGCCACCGACCTTATCGACAGTGACCAATCTTGATTTCTCATCGAACTTGAAAACAATAAATTTGTGGACCTTTTTCCACTTCATCTCCATAAACGAGCTCTTGCATTCATTAGTTACCCACATTCCAGTTGTTGCTTACCATCTTGTTGATGGAGAAAGAGCGATGGAGAGGAGAAGGAAATTTGAAATTAGGGATTTTGTCTAACTAAAACGGTGAGTATTAGCCAATTTGGGGGCTCGGGTTAAATCAACCTAAGTTAGTTTAGGTGGGATCCACATCAATAGCATTATATTATAAAACTCTAGCTGATTTTTTAATTGGACTGATAATATATCTAAGTTACTGAATTAAAATATTTAAAAAATATCTTATAATATATATATATATAGGTTTGAATCTCCTCAATATTAAAAAAAAAGTTTAAAAATAAAACAATTGAAGAAGGTTTTGAATAAAAAAAGAAACATGGAAGACTTGAAAGAAAAAAAAAAAAGAATCTCATGATATTAAAAATATCAAAATACATTTACCAAATCATTTCTATCTAGTTTTTTTCAAAAAAAAAAAAAAAAACATTTCTATCTAGTTTGATTGATTTTTTTTATCCTTTTAAAGAAATTGATGTAAATTTTTTACTAATTTTATAAAAAATTATCAAGAAATATAATTGATCTTTGATCTTATATAACTAAAACTATACAATTTCCCACTAAAAACACCTGCAAGAGAGATAAAGAACTTTAAGTGTGACTAAATTCTGAAATAAATTAGATCATTTAGCGATGGTTGAAAAAAAAAGAATTATACAATCCCATTTGACTTTTCATGAATAAAAAATACACCAAGTAGTAAAACATTTAGTATGAAATTTTTTCAATTTGAAATTGCATGATTCCATGTAGTATTTATTTAGATCCATCCATTATTGCTTGTCTTCCCCTTTCAGCTCCTTTATGCATGTGGTAGTTCTTTTTTTATGAGTTGTGAATTTGATGAGCTGTTTTCAAATTTTGAGAGCCCTTTTCTTTTCAAAATGGGCAATACACTAAAATTATGAATGATTGACTAAAGTCAAAACAACAGTAAGTAAGAGAATTTTTTGAAGTTAAAAAAAATTGACCAACTGACTTCTTAATTAAATCATTTGGATTAAACTTTGGTGTAATTTAGAAGTCAAATTTGATTAATTAGTAATATATGATTTAACATTGAGTAATGATGTTGCCATGTCTATTTTAATCAGTTCCCTACCCAATTTCCCACTTGATGATAAATCATTCAAATCTATGGTTAATAATAATTAATGACTAAATCCCATATATAGTCATAGATTGACAACTTGGCGGATTATATATAAATATATATACTATATGTAGCTCAATTGACAATACAGACTGAACATATAAGAAAGCTTTTGGATTCGATTCTCACTAAATACTCCTATAAATGGTGAAGAAGTTAACTGTCTTTAAGTTCCGAACTAAATTAACGCTCTGATGACGGTGACCTGCACAAAAAATAATATATAAAAATAATTAATTATTGTTATTAATAATATAGTAATAAAAATAATATGCATGTTAAATTTTGATTGCATAGTTTTGGGATTTGGCCACCTAGATTTTACAGGTTATTATATATATATATTTCCTTATATTTAGCATAGTAATCTTCAGAATGCACATTGTTTCATTGTATTTTATTAGTTTACCATTTTTAGTTGTCTTTATGAGTGTAGATAATACTATATAGTGTGAACAAAAATTAATATTAGGGTCAATCTACTTAATTTTAAAGAATGGGTAAGAGTAAGGGTATAAATGATATTTTGAATATATATATATATATATTGAATTTTCTAATTAATATTAAATGACTTGCTTTTTTTTTTTAAAAAAAAAAAAAAAAAAACCTAAATCTAAATATGTGATATTTTTCTATCATAGTATAGTCTATGTATTCAAAATTCAAATATATACTTTATTTGCTTAATAATAATGAAAATTTTAAATATGGTAAAGTTAAAGGATAACTATGGCTGGATTCATGATTTAATTTTTATATGGAAATATTTTATGATTAATTAGAAATATTTTTTATATATATATTTATATATAATATGCTTATAAAATATTTTAAAGTTGAAAATTAAATACTAATATTTTATTGTCGATGTTCTATTAATATTCATTAAATTTCAAATATTAAGATTTTAAAATTAATAATTTGAGTTGTTACAACTACTAATTTTAAAAAATTAAATGCATAATTCTTGAAATTGCTGCTGAATCTTTTATTATTAAATTGACCAATGGATTGGTCAAATTTGTGATTGTTTACCTCAAAATAGAATAGAGTCCCAAGTTTATATTAAAAATAAAATAAAATAAAAATCTACAAATTGAATTTTTGTACTCTCATATTGGTACAATTCTCTAGTTCTAAAATAGAAATTAAATAAATCTAAATTCATACTCTGCCAAGTTATAGAAAAAATTTATTTATTTTCATATTAATGCATTGAACCTACCTCACCAAGAATAAAGAAGAAGAGGTCATACAATAAAATTATAAAATTAATTAATTTTATAATACGTTAATTTGAACCCACTAAAATACCATACGGCACCTACCTAATAGAAAAGATTGTGTCGTTTTCGTGGAACTAGCAAAAACCGGTCGTGGAAATAACAAAATTTTTTGGAAGTTTAAACTGTGCCTCCGTCCCGCTCACGCTCCCCTTATATCAACGCACAACGCCACTCTCAGTGTCTCTTTCAAAACACCTAAAAGCCCTTTCTCTCTCTCTCTCTCTCTCACTCTCTTTCTCTTTCTTTCTTTTTCTGTAGAGCTCTCTAGACTGTCACTGAAGCTACTGGAGCTCCCAAGAAGACAGTAAGCTCAGTTCTCGCTCTCTTTGTATCTCCTTTTGGTTTTGGCTTTTATGCTTTGAGTGTTCATAGATAATAGGTGATATCTTGTTGCTGTTGGATTGATCAGAGCCGCAGTTTCTGTTGAGACTTTGATATGTTTTGGAGTTTCTGTTTACATAGATCTGTGGTCGAGACTTTTTTCCACATATTTCTTGCGTTTCTCTGTTTCACGTTACTTGGAGAAACTTTTGTTTTTGTTGTCGGTTTGGAATTCTGTGGATTTTTATATCGCATTGTGTTTTTCTGTTGCTATTTTTCAAATTCTCTTTGTTTTTAGCTCGTTTATGGAGGAATTTGTGTCAACTTATGGTTATATCGTTATAAAACAAAAAATCAAGAGCCTCGAGTCAATAAAGACCAGGCAGATTGACTCGTTGTTTTCTCCTTTTGAGGTTCATTTGCGCTCTAAATTTTGAGTTTTGAAGCGTTTGGACCATTTAATGCGAAGATAGATGGACGAGATTAGGTTTTCCATTTGTTCTGATTTTCTCTTTTATTTTATCAATGATAAAATGTCTACATAAATCGAGGATCTTACTTTAAAAAACTTAAATTTTGCAGTATGCTTGCTTCATTGCAGGAAAGGTGCATTAATTTAGGGAAAAAAGAAAAACAAAAAGTCCTCGCCTGGTTCTATGGAGGTTGAGTGTGCTAAAATGAAAGCTCTGTGTTACATTTCATGGTTGAGTTATTATTTTGTAAAATTTGGAATGAAATATTGAATTATGGATTTTAAAACAGTAGTATTTTCGGTCACTCGTTCACCCAAAATGAATAAATAGTCTGCATATTCAAGGAGTTGTCGTTTTTTGGATTTCTGGTTAGTGACTGAAAGGAAGAAAAGGTTGAAGAAGATATATTGTGCAGTTTCTGGGTTCCATGTGATTAAAGCATAGGTTTTGAGTGAGGGTTGACTTCATAGCAAAGGAGCCGAATGAAACCAAAGTTTCAGGTTCGTTTTGAATTAGAGACGTTAAATTAAAGACAGACGAATCAACCGCGACTATGGCCTTCCATAAAATTTGGCAATTTGCTGTGCAAGAGACATAGTTGCTTATGATCTAGGTCTATAATTTTACGGCACTTGGTGAAAGTGGATGTGTGTAGTTGGCCTATTTGCTTAATTTTTCCCTTGCGCTGCCTTTTTTCTCAGATATCTAAGAAGTTCCTCAGATGGATGCTTTGCTTAAATTAGGACAAATGACATTGTATTTCAGCATGGATTTATGCTTTTTTTTTTCCCCTTAAGTCTGACTTTTACCATAGTGCAGGTCCAATGAAGAGTAATTCAGTTTAAAATTATATTTTGCTCTTCCTGGAGGCAAGCAATTATGGATAAAGAAAATATCGTTGCTGCCAAAGTTGAAGAGCCCACTACCCGAATCACTCGAGCACGGGCAAAAGCCATGGAGACTTCGGTGGGAGCACTTCCTGCCTCAAGACCTTCGTTTAAAGAGGAACAGAAGCGTGCGCTTAGGGCCCATACTAAGAGAACAGCATCAGATGATAACAAAGCTTGTACGACTGCAATTTCTGGTCTTCAGCATAAGAGACGGGCAGTGCTTAAAGATGTGACTAACTTAATTCGTGAAAACTCACATGCAAATTGCGACGATGGAGCTAAAGTTCAAGTAAGGGTCTGCAGTTATCTGGTTGATATTCTGAATTCTGAATTCTTGAGGCTCATGTATTTTACAATGGCATTTGTTATGAAGATTTACGCCTATCCAATGTTACCACTTACCAATAGTTACTTTTTATGGTTACAGATATTGGTACTTGCTAATAATGATCTGAGGTTACTGACTGTTGACATTGCTTTTCACAGACTAATAAGCAGGCTAGAAAATGTCCAGCAAAGAAGAATACAGAGGTGGCTGCCAACATCTCTATGGATATTTTGGGTGGTGAAGAGGATGTGAAAACCAAGTTAGCTGAAGATCTGTCAAAAATAAGAATGGTGGAAGCACAAGAGATCACTTCACCTGCAGAGACAGAGAGCAAGCAACATATATGTCATGGCCAAAGAGAAGGTATTGTAGCAGGTTTGATGCTGGCGCCAAAAAAACCTGCAGGAGAACAAAGCTCTCAAGAGAAAGGTGTGTGTTCCATTTTGATTTGCGTATAAATATTACCCAAAATAATCTATGACGATGAATTAATCTGTCAATGACAGCATGTTGATTTATTAAGCCTATGAGGGAAACATGACCATTTTTATAAAGGGAGCTAAATCTGTGGTTAACGTGGTTGATGTTTCACTGGTGTTAGTACAAGTATTAGGAATGACAGTTACAAGTTGGCTAAATGATATTCGTAGTAACATTGTTCTGTTTTTAATATACAACTAAGGGATACCATTTTAAATGGTTTTATGCAGAAGAAAATAGGATTGGCGAGAAACTGGAGTCCCCAAGTGGTTCGGGCATTGTGGATATTGATTCAAATTTAAAAGATCCTCAAATTTGTGGATTGTATGCCTCTGACATATATAATAATACACGGGTCAAAGAGGTTGGTGCTTAATTGGTTGCTCTAGTTTTCATCTTTGTAAAGGTTTAATCATTGCTATCTATGCCTTGGCATTATTTGCCACAGTCAGATTCTTGTAAAATCTATTATCAGAGTTTGGCACTAAACGTAATGCTGAGTTTTCCCCCTTGATAGGAGTGATAAAATTACTAGTTGAATTGGAATTTACTCATAGGACTTGCTAGGAAAAACAGAACTGATGCCTACAAACTCACTGTTTATCCCCCAACACATTTGATACTAACTTTATGCATCTCTACTTCCACAGCTTGACCAGAGAACTTCAATCAATTACATGGAAAGATTGCAGCATGATATCACTCCAAGCATGCGAGGAATTCTGATTGATTGGCTTGTGGAGGTGAGTTTATTCTAGTAGGCAATATCTTCAAAATGCCATCTGAGGCACATACTTCAAAATGGGCATGGTTTGAGACAAGTTGCATCTTTGTCTTTTAAATAGAAGGGAAAACTCATTTGGCTTTGCCAAGGAGCTATTATTAACCTATTGCATGCATTTTCATCCACTTCATGATTAAAAGTGCAATATGCCAACTTTGTTGCAGCAACCAAAACAATTTTGTTGGATAATTTGCTCCCCTTCCTCTTTCACATTCACCCATCCCTACGGTATTGACTATATTCAAACTTGTAATCAGTTTCTCAGTCTGATGGTAGGATGACCGCTAGTTTTATTCATTCAAAAAGGTAGGCTCTTCCTAAGAGAACAGCAGAAATTTTGTTGCTAATTTGGACATCATTTAAGCCAGAAGATCGAAAATACATTTTCTGCTTGCATAGTTATTGAAGGTTTGCGTATTTTGTTTTGGTAGTGGACACAGAAATCTAAATCCGATGGGTGGTTGACTATTTCATTTCCAAAATACATTGGAGATCACAGTTTTTCTCATTTAAGATATTAACTATATATATATATATATATATATATATATATATATATTTATTTATTTATTTAGAGGCAAATGAATTAAAGACTGATCATTTGTGTCTTCTTTCAGGTTTCTGAAGAATATAGACTTGTCCCAGATACACTTTATCTTACAGTTAATCTCCTTGATAGATTCCTCTCTGAAAATTATATTGAGAAACAAAGGCTCCAACTGCTTGGTGTTACTTGCATGCTGATTGCCTCGTAAGCTTCATGGATGGTTTTCTAAACTTCGTGGGATGAGATATACTGCTTTTCTTTGAGTTTTGAAGTCAAATTAAGCTTATCTATGAGTTTGTAATGATGGATAAGGGGACCAATAAACAAAGTTTCTTATAATGATTGCAAACTGGTGGTGGATAATGATTGAAAACGTGATCTCATTCGCATGATGTGATGCATAATTCCTTATGTTATGAATTTTAGCTTTACTTCTTGTATAGACCACTCCATGATAGTACATTACATATGTTTACATCTTCCTACTTGTTTCTGCAATTTTTATACATGTGCACATCTTGAGGATTCACATTCTTGAAATGTGAAGGGTAATGGGTTGGAAGCATTTTATGTCGCATAAAGTTTTATATTCCTCTAACAGAATCTATTTGCTTCTTTGCCATTTTGATTACAGAAAGTACGAGGAAATTTGTGCACCAAGGGTAGAAGAATTTTGCTTCATCACTGACAATACTTACACCAGAAGAGAGGTATAGTTATAATCAGCCTGACAGCCTGATGTCCAAGTTGTCAGTTGTCTGCTATTTTTATAACATACTTTTTGTTAGCTCAGCTACATACTTTTCACCCATCAGCCTTCCTGTCAGTTTTGTTGAACCACACAAATTCTGTCATGGAATGACCATGAGAATTTATTGAGAGACCAAGCACGACATAGCATTTTAGCAGCTGACCGGAAAAACAATTAATTAAAATTTTCATATAAAGAAATTTCTTTAGTAAATTGTCTTCAAAGGCGTTGCCATAAAGCAAAAATTTGACTTGTGAAGCATGCAAGAGTCTTGACAAACTTGTATATTTGAAAGTCCCATTTCAAGGCAATCCGTAACATCTAGAAAAATCAAAGTACTTTGACATACCTAAAATCTATTCTAGATTCCTTTTCAAATAGGAAATTTAGATGCATTCTGTTGATATATAAGCTTCCTAACGCAATATTGTGACAGGTACTGAAAATGGAGAGTCAAGTTCTGAATTTCTTGTACTTTCAGATCTCTGTTCCCACCACAAAAACATTTCTGAGGTAAAATATTATCTCTTGCTGTTGGCAACTTGTCCCAACTGATAGTGAAGTTACTTATCTTACTAAATCCAATGCTTGGTTTTCAGGAGATTCATTCAAGCAGCACAAGCTTCTTACAAGGTATTTTAAATGGAAACCATTTCTAATATAACTTAGAAAATCAACAAGTCATAAAATTAGTAAAACTGCTTTCTAACTCTGCATTGATATAGGTTCCATGTATTGAACTGGAGTTCCTGGCAAATTATTTAGCAGAACTGACCCTTATCGAATATGACTTCCTAAAGTTCCTACCTTCCATTGTAGCTGCATCTGCTGTATTTCTTGCTCGATGGACTCTCAATCAGTCAGACCACCCATGGGTTAGTCTTTGCTGCCCCTTTTTAGTTCAATTTAAGTTTTATTTTATCTCTCCCCATTTTGTAGTAGTTCTAAAGAAAGAACCTGAACATTTTGCAGAATCCAACTCTAGAGCATTATACTAATTACAGCACAACAGAACTAAAAACTACAGTACTTGCACTTGAAGATTTGCAGCTGAACACCAATGGTTGCTCCCTAACTGCTATACGAGAAAAGTACAGACAACAGAAGGTAACATATTAGTACCATCTGGCATACTCTGCTAATTTCATTCTATTACAGCTGATAAAACTACCTTCGAAATATGGTTAGCCGGAACTCTTTAAAAAGGCATGTAAAAAAGTTATATTTTTAAATATGTAACTGCTAATACTTGTTATATATTTCAGCATATGTGCTGTTCATAAAATTTTATTAACAATGACAGTTCAAGTGCGTGGCGACACTGACCTCTCCGCAACGAGTCCTATCACTCTTCTAAAGATTGAAGAATAGGTGGCTATCTTAACATCACAGCACCACAAAGTTGAGGGTGATCCTGATTCTCTAATCATAAACATTTTCTTTTTCTGCCTTCTGAATCAAAAGCTGTCATTTTTCTTCCTTGTGTAATATCATCAGTGTCATTGTTGTAACATCTAATCTTCTTATTCTCTGGTGCTTCCAGACCAAAAATCACTGTAACCAGTAATTGCAGGTGTAACACACTGAGCTAGTAATTTGTGTGCCTTAAGCAGAATAATAATGTTTATAACTTCCCTGTCTATAGGAAGTTTTTAACAGTAGCTTCACTAGGTTGCAACTTGGCACCGGGAAATGTACCTATTTGGAGATCACTTCTGTATGTAAACCTTCTGAATTATTTAAGTTAATGAAAAAAAAAATACATATATTTCTAGATTTTTAGTGTTTGTTTTGCAGTTTAGATAAATATTTATTTTTTCCTGCACTGATTATAATGGCTATGTAGTTGCAGATAATGAAAGAGTAACAATGCATGCCTTTTATGAGTTTTTATTTTTATATGCAAAATATTGATTTAATGAGATTAGTACAACTTTTGAAGCAAAAATTTCATATTTTTTCACTACATAATAAATTTAATTTTACATATTAGTGTGTTCAATAAAATAATTTTATAAATTGAAGGAAACCAGATGTTTCGATTGAATATTGATACAATTCATCAGACCTCTGTGGAGGTACAAGGCAGATGCAAAGATTTTAATATGCATATGCAATGTATTGAATGAGCTTTGAACCAGATTCTTGAAATTAGCTCATGCATTGTAAATACGACAGATAAGTCATGTATGTAAGTCTTTCCACATAAATAATGCTCACTTCTAAAATCTAATTAATAGGACTGCCCTGCAGGTTACATAAAACTTTAATGATTAAAATACTGTCATTTAAGTGATTCTCGAAAAAGAAAGTGCTGTTATTTAAGAATTTAAGTGACTGCTATGGTTGGAGTAGCCAATCCACATGCATGCAGATATGAGTTTTTTTCTTCTTTTCAACTTTTTCGGAGATGATTAGTGAATTAGCTGACAGAGAAATGTAGTATAATTTTACCACTGCTTGGCCCTTCCCATAACCTTACCAAGGAAGCACTCAATACCAATACAGTAGCAACAACAGAAAATACAACAGGATCAGAACAAGATACAACAACTGGCTATCCCTAGATAGTGTCCCCCACCCACCCAAAGAAGAAAAAAAAGCCCTACTAGCCCAAACAGCATCAATTTGAATACCTTTTTCTGCCTCTTCACCACCTCCATTGAAAGGGAGAAATTTAATGATAAAAAAAAGGGCAGAAAAGTGGCTCCCGAATGTCACTTAGCAGGCAATTGTGGTCGCTAGAGGAGATACCAAAACAGCAGTATTTCCTGTTATGGGCTTGAGACTGGCTGCATTCTCCAGTTGCTGCCATGCCTCCTTCCGCTTCTCAGCAACCAAGCTTAGTTTTTCCTCATCGTCCTTAAACTGACTGAGACAGGACTGGAACAGTGCCTCATCCATCTCTGAAAACATTTTTCTTACATTCAGAGTCAAATTGAGCACCGCTTGGTTCCAATGGCTGTAGGTATTTTTCTCTAATGCTGGAAATATAATGGGCAAAATCACATGCCGATTGTGTGCAATCAAGTTGACAATTTGGTCATTGTTCCACAAGAAAAGGGCTCTTTCGGCCACCTAGAAAGAAAACAAGGCAATGAAGATAAAACTTATTTCTATGGATACAGGAACCACAGCTCAAGAGTTACATGAAAATTTGAGATGCTGTGTGTTTATTAGAACAAAAACTACGCAAGGAGGGATGAAACAAACTGGACCAGGGGGGGGAGGATGATTGTCACTATGGTGCACAAAAGCCCAAGCAAAGTGGCACTCAACAAAGAAGCTCAAGAAACATCTACTCCAATAAAAAAATCATCACCTAGCCTCGTAGCAACAAATATATATATCATTCTTGGTAAAGTTTGTATTTCACACAAAAAAAAAAGCGCTTCTCACCATTCCAAAACACCAAGCATCCTTAATTAGTCCACAAAGAAGGCGCACAATATGCAGTTTTCCTTATGCATAATACTTATGAGATATTTAAGTTTTGTCTCAGTTATAGTTCAATCCCCCAATAGCAAGCAAAAAACTAGCAATTTCAAATATATTGTTGTAGGATCCTATAGCCATTTCAGCGTCAAGTCATACAAACATGGCAGAAGCTTAAGATTACAAACTGCAATGCCACCAAAATTTACTTCAGTGCACCTTTGTGGAATTTGCAGTTCAATGATAAGTGAAAACTGACTCTGCTGCAAAAAGGTCTCATTGGACACTATCATAAAAAGTATACACATATTGGGCAGAGTATCAAAGTTTTCCTTTTCCCCTTTAAGTGAAAAAGATCAAAATAATAAAGCATCTTATGCAGCTCATGATTAGTCCACTGTTCTACATAACTAATCCTTTAGCTTTAAACAGTTCTACACATCTAATCCTTTAATACAGAGAGGCAGAATGGAAATATGCACAGTGAGCAACTCACAGATGGAGAAAGATAAAAAGGTCTTACACCAAATATAGGAACAAAGCATATTAAACATGGGGGTCAAAGAAAACAAGTACCTGAAAGTGAAAATTGTTAATGCAGCATCCAATCCGCCAGAACAATGGGATCATGACCTTTTGGAATTCCACCATGTTAATACCTTCCAAAATCTCTTCCAACTCCCCCAGAAACATTACCTCCTTCTGGCTATTAGTAATTGGCCAATATTTCAATATCCCCTTTATCACTATACTAGCCAACTTGGGCTCCTTCTCAATAAACTGAGTTACACAATAAGACAACTGTTGGAAGTAAATCCCCACAGACTTTGGCTTATGCAGAGGTATCAAAACCTTCCACAAGAAAATCTTATGCTCCTCCTTCAATGGCAAGGCAAACCCACTAATTATACTCCCAAAAATCTCCAATAACTCTGCGATCCCATTATGCTTCTCAGTCTCAAACACAAACCTATAGAAGATGTTGCTGATAGACTTTCGGATAAAAGGCCTATGCACCATAAACTTTCCATAAACCCTGTGCAATATAGTCTTCAAACAATCCCTCTCCCTTGGATCCTCAGAATCAAACAAGTCGAGCAATCTCAATATAAATGAATGGTCTATGTACTTCTTGGCTACTTTAGCATCTAAGCAAGTGGAAGTGATAAATCTAAGCAACAAATCGTACACAATTTGCAAATGTGGCCAAGCAGGATCAAACATTGGCTCATCATTATCCTCATTTTCACTCACATTGATTGAACTAGACCGATAATTTGGTGGGAAAACCCTGAACAAATTAACAGCAGACATTCTACACATTGCTAATATGGCAGGCTCACTAAATTTCATGGACCCAGAAGCCACAAAATCTACAAGCTCAAGTAAAGTTTGTCTCTTTACATCTTTTTCCAGTGTATTCTTAGTCGGGTCAGTGAAATCGAAAGTTACACAGCAGAGGCTTACTTTACTTACAAACAGGTTCATTCTCTCTCCAGTAGGCACATCCTTGAAAGGCACCAAAGGCTCAATCCCGGCCACCACGCTTGCTGGAAATACCGCAGATGAGGTGCGTTTTGGCCCATTTGATTTGGGTCCGGAGCCGTTGCTTGAACCATTGGATCGCTGAATGGAAGGCGATTCAGGCCGAGTTAACTCAGTCGCCTCGGGCTTAGATGATTTTCTGGGGAGTCTACTCAATATTTGCTTCAACATGGTGAAAGATTAAAACTTTCCTTCTCCTTCCTAATTTTTTCCCCAAAGGAATACAAATCAAGAACAATGATGTCAAATCATGGCCATAGAAGGGTAGAATTGGAAACAAATTGCGCAATTATAGGAACCCTTTAGGTTTTGAAAATGGATCTGAATGGGAATGAGAAAATGAGTTTAGATCCAAAGGCTTGAGAGTTGTTGAAAGAAGAAAAATATTGCACCTCGAAGCACATTTTGGTGAAATGTCAGATCTTCAACCAAAAATCTTTAAAAGCCCACCAATAAGATCAAAACCAGAAACTGTATTTTCACTTTTGAGTGCATCAAACAAAACCCATTTGCAATTAACTCATTTTCTGAGAGGGGAGAGAGAATCTGAGGTTTAGGTTGAAAAGAGATCTAAGAAGAAAATATGAAGTTATGGTTATTTGTTTTTGATGATGATTGATGATGTTAATATTTCATTTCCGTGAAAGTGAAATTAGAAGGAAAAGGCTAAAAATGAAAATGGGTGTTATTGTTTTTATTTATTTATTTTAACTTTGTTGTTTTTCTCGGTTGATGAGAAAACTACGGGCATTTTCTCGGAAAATGTAGGTACTTTGGAACTTCAAAAAAAAAAAAAAAAAGAAAAATTGAAAATCAATTTTGGAACTTCTTTTGATTTTTATTTGTTTAATGTGGTTGAACGGTGTACGATCAGACCAGTGTGCTTTGGACCATAGGATTCCATGCGATCAGTGTATATCAAATAATATTCTCCAACTGTCAACCACAAATTGCATTTTACGGTGCCGTTTTCGGTGTGTTTTCCGTTTATGCTTAATGTTTGCTTTTAGATACATTTGAGCTGCTTGGAGCTTCGACACGTAACTGTCAACATGTCAGCATCAAGACATTCAACTTACAATTATGACACTTAATTTGCTTAATTGGTTTATGCGTACTACTACTGTTTTTTTAGCACGTGCGTGAATTATAATGTTATTTATCATGATTAAATAAGATTTTGTAGAAATCATGAATAATCGTCCCAAATGGTAAGCCTCATATCTTGGAACATTTGATTCCTTTTTTCTTATTTATCGATTTAACTATATGGAAATAGAGAAAATAATGTAATTTTAAAATAGTTTTAGTTGATTATAGTCAATTTGAAAATTTCATTTTATTCAAACGAATATTTAGATGAATAATTCGATATTTTTTTCTCTTAAATGAAGTTGATAGTTCAATCTTCATAAATAGAGCAAATACTTACTTCAAATACTTTATCCATTTTTAGAGTTGATTGGTGTGAGCAAAAATTGATTCTAATGGGTTTGGAATATCTATGATTAAGACAAAGAAAAATAAAATTACATTTTGTTATTTGATTGAATATAATTTTTAAAAATTATTATATATATATATATATAATAAAAAAAAGTATACATTTTTTTATGATTGTGAGAAAAATTGTGGATTTATTTATAGATGATATAACGTTTTTTCTATGTAATCATTTTTTATTGCTCAATTAATTAATTAATTAATTAATTTTAAATTTGAGCAACCTAGAATAATAGAGAAATAAAATACTTGAATAAACTCATTAATTGATTAATATTGGATCCTAGTATGGTTTATTTTATAATTTTCATTTATGGACTTGACTTTTTTTTTTCTATCAAAATCAAATTTAATCAAATTATACTATTTCCAAGATTATCTTCAAAATTCAAATTGATAATTTTTTAAATATAATTTATTTCTTGTTATATGTTAAATTTTTAAAACAGTTTTATTTTTAATAAAAAGTTTTTATTTTTTTTCATTATTGAATTAATTTGTAGCCACTATCGCTTTAATTTATTAAGAGATTTATATCTCCCTTATAATAAATAGATGACATCCTGATTAAGCATGTTTAATTTTTTTGATATTTTTTCTTTTATATACTAAATATATTTGACTTGAAAAAAAATAGTGTTTATGAAATTGAAAACAATTAGAACTATATTTCTATTTTGGATCATTTTTTGAGTTTCAAGAGTTTATATGTATGTTCATATTTTTTTTTCTAATATATTGGGTAAGTAATATTATCACTATAGTCAAAATAATTATCATTATTAATTTATATGATCTTCTCATTTCTTTTCTTTTATCTACTAGCAAAAAAAATTATTATTATTATTATTTATTATAATTGTATATAGATATTGATTTGAGATTGAAGGCAAGCTGAGAATTAAGTGGTAACTTGATTTTTTTTTTTTTTGAGTACCTATCACAGTTTAGGAATCTCTATTTATAAATTAGAGATTAAAGGATTAGGTATAGGGATGGATTACACTTTATTTTGAAACCACTTTATTATATAAAAATATAATCAATTATATAAAAAATGGCATTATGATAAAATCTAATACAAATTAACCAATTGTATTATTTTAATCTAAACAAAATATGCTTTAATATTATATAAATAAATATTAAAAGAGTACAATAAATAAAAATATAACGAGTATGGTCAACGTGCAATGTATGTCATATAAAAAACTAGTTTATATAAATATAACTAGTAATATGTATAGTTATATAGTTAATATCTTTATCCATAATATTACAGATAATGTTAATAAACTAAAGGAAAAATTATTGTTTCTTTCGTGTATAATTGGAAATACAAATAGTCCATCCATTCGTTTTTAAAAATACATTTTGAACTCCTCGAGTTTTATTTCCATCAAATCATTCAATTCTTTTATCTCAATTTAGCCATTTATGCCATCTATTCAATAGGAACAGATCGATAAGAAGAGGGAGAATAGAAAATAAAGATAAACCTACCCTTATATGCTTTTGTTTTATTTAGAAGCACATGATATATAACTGCTTGAACTCTAATTGAAATTAAACATCAACTCTTAAACTAGAGAGAGGATAGAGTTTGAAATTAAAAGAAGATGGCTTCATTGAGCAGTGGAGATAGTGGCTAGGAAGGCAAGTAAGTCCACTAATACCTTTTGCAAATATGGGAAGAGTGTTAGCATATAGATCTAGGAGAATAGTGAAAACAAGAATCAACTCTACAATTATTGTTTGATAATGAATGTTGTATCTTTTTTGAATGGTGAAAGCCAAGTGAGGAATTCTTTGAGACAAGTATTAGGAGTGCTGTGGATTCCCACCCAAGAGTAATGGAGGTAAATGAATTTGAAGTTTGGCTTGAGAGAACCCTTATCAGAGATGTTTTCAATGTTAAACATGTGGTCTACATCTTGAATAAGAAAAATAAACATCTTTGGAGAAAATTGAAAGGGATGGATGGGGCCATAGCCATATGAAGCTATTGAATGTGATATGCATATTTTCTATTTTTTAAATTTTCATTGTTGTGTTGTGTTTGATTGTTAAGTGGATGATGGAGATTACCTTGAATTGTTGTAGTTGATGGGTATAGAGAAAATTAGGTAGGTGCTATTGTATTGAATGTTTTATCCAAATTTGACTTGATCTTATTTAACAGTGAATGGCTTGATTCCATGCCAAACCTTGGTATGAAGGATCATTCAAAGTACAACCTTATAGATAACAAACCCTTAATATTATTTGGGGTTGCCACTTCTTTATTGGTAATATAAATAAATTCAAAAAATTTTACTGTTAACTATCACTCTGTCGGTCCAAAAATATAAATCAGTTTAAGAGATTAATTTATCTAGAATATATTAAACCTTTTAAATATTTTCGAAGAGTAATAAATTTCTTTCTTTTAATTTTACCTTTTATACTAGATATAATAATTTTAACAAATCACAATTGATTTTTGGACAAAAATTATTAGATCAAATTATTCTTTATTTTATTATAATTTAATAAAAATAAATTTTTTTAATCAAATATAAAAACTTTAAACGTTTTTCTTTGAAAAGTAATATTTTTCCGTTTGACAAAATTTTCTAAATAATATTGAAAAATCTCGACTATTTTCTTAGGAAGTTATTGTTTAAAAATAAATAAAAATTGGCCAACATTCTCTAGGTCGAATATTTTTTAAAAATTTATTTGTAAATCAATGTATTTTTTTTTCTTTTTTCACCCTATGTTGGCAAATACTAATATTGTGGAATAATAAATGATATTTAGCGTTGGCATTTCTTTTTTTCTAATACAGATAAATTTAAAATATCTTCCGTTAATTATTATTTTATATGATAAATAAAAGTAAAGTAAAGAAATTTTAAATTATAAAACGTTTTGAGCATTTAATAAATAATAAATATTTTTTTTAAATTATTATTAATTTTGTTCCAATTTAAAAATTAATTATTTTTTTGTTTTTATATAAAAATTTTAAACAGTTCATATTTTGGATCGGAGAACATCGTTTTGATCGGTGCTACTGAAATTCCACGTGCTTAGGATTTCCAGTACAGTCAAGATGAAGCAAGCTGTAAGCAACCACAAAGGCGAGGAGGCATGCATGGTGCCCTCCGCTTCTCAACTCTGCACGCGTGCGAGGTTAAATATGTAATTTAACATTTAGAAATGCAAATTCAACAAATTCCTTGTCACAAAATCACCTTTTAAAATGTTGACGACCGTAAATATATCACCATAGAGAGCCGTTCGGTGAGGGATAATATTAAATAATAATATGCAAATTATGTATCTTTCTGATATTTTCATTTTGCTTTTTTTTTTTTTTTTTGAAAAATCATTTTGCGTCGTTGATTTGATTTAAAATGCCAAAGTAAGAATATTTTTTGGGAAAAAAGAAAATATATATTCGCAGAGCAGGCAGCGAAGTAATGGAGGTCGAAAGCTGACTGTTTACCCTCCCTCTGAAAAAGCCCTCCCCCCCAAAAAAAAAACGACGAAAAAATATCCGCTCTCCACCTAAAGCGACGCCGTTTTACTTGCTCCTCTTCCTTCATCCTTTTACTCTTCTCCAATCTGAACTGGTATGATCCTCTCTTTCTCTCCCAGTTTATGTGGTGTTTGGCTTGTATCATCAGTGCTTGAAGTGTAGTCAACGTTTCGCAATTTTAGGGTTTTTCAGTTTTATGGTCATCGAAGAGCTGATTATGTGTTATCTGTATGTTCATTTCTTGTTAACAATGAGTTTAATTTTGTAGTTTGTTTGATTTAGTTATTTGTGTTAAACCATTTGGTTGTGTGGAAATGAGAAATAAAGAAGAAAACTCAAATTTGGAGGCAATTACTTATTCTTTTCCACAAGGGGGAAAAGGATAAAAATTCTAATTTGCCTTTTTGGCTTGTTTTTAAATTTTCTCAGTGATCAATTTTTTGGGTTCAATTGTTATATTGATTGGGCTCCCTTTTATGGTTTTGAATTTTTGTAAGGTAGAATTGAAATAGAAGTGTTTGTCTTCTTCCAAATTTTTATGGACAACTTTGGCAATTTCCTTGTCTTTTCCGTCAAAGACTCTTTCAATATTGATACATTTGGTTCTGATGAAACCGAGGAAAAAAGGAAACTTAGCTTGTTGTTATGTGAACTCCTGAAGTCATGCTTTTTTTGTGCTGAGACAATTGTTTTTCATTTGTTAAACAGAATCAAGATTGTCAAATTATCCACTGCTTGTGGTGTCCAGTAAATTGAGTTGCTGGTTACAACTTGGTAAAGTTAGGACAGCAGTGGTGGTACACATTTCTATGCTTCTGAGAAGTTATAGCAATGCGGTGATCTCATTCTGAGGTTCTATGCTTTCGAAATTTCCAATTGTTTTGGTGGAATTAGATGGATGTTTCCTCAACACAGAGAAATACTGAAAATCGAGCTGATACCTACCCATTGTTAATGGAGCGAACTGACAGTCTTAACAGTAGTGAGCACATTATTGACATACAAAGGAATAATGATGTCTCCCCATCAACGTCTAATGATAGAATTGCTAGTGGCTTGGAAGCCTCTTCAAGTGAAGACAGACCTTCAACCGGTGTGAGAACGCCTGTTTCTCACTCTTCAAGTAGTGTATCAAACTCTCGGAACCAATCATTGATAAGGAGAGGGGAAGCTCGTAGACGTAGGAGTCCTTTGAACTCTGGTTTATGGATTTCTGTTGAATTGGTTCTCACAATTAGTCAGATTGTTGCTTCTATTGTTGTTTTGTCCGTGTCAAGGGATGAGAATCCTCGAACACCACTATTTGAATGGATTGTTGGTTATGCATCCGGATGTGTTGCAACCCTTCCTCTTCTTTATTGGCGTTTCCGTCATCGTAATCAGGGATTGGAGCAGGATTCAGCTCAGCCTCGTCAAGGTTCTACTCATATTAGTGTCCCAGCAGGGCCCTATTCCGTTTCTGTCAGCAGGAACTCAGAAGCAGATGATCGCCGAGCTGCTGTTACATCACCAAGAGGTGGCCAAAGTGCTGGAGCAGTAAATGCCAGGTAGGAATTATGATTGTTATTCTGTTCTCGTTATATGATATATGGTACTTGTTTGGGGAAAAAAAATTGTCCATGTGTGATTTCTCATATGAGATTTGCTGTTTCAAACATTGTGTTTAGTGTGGATTCTGTTTCATTCAATTTCCAGAATTGGAGTTACATTTCTTTTCATTTCCATTCAAGAGTTCTCATGTCCACCAAACACCCCCTCCCAAAAAAGAAAGCCTCCTTTCTCTTCCTCTCCAATTTTTTTTTTTTCCGTTGCTGATCTCTAGGCTTCAATGGCTTCAATTATGATTCATCAATCACCTCTAGTTGTGTCACTTCTTTGGAAATGAGCAGTCAGGATATTGGGGCGATAGTGCATCCTTTTTTCCTGTTCCACTGTTGGCTTAGGCTTTACTCAAATTCAGGTTTGCTGTTTGGAACAGATAAAATCAAGGCATCTGCTAAGTGCGAGACAGGTCTTTGTGGTATGGATAGGGAGTTCATGTCCACCCAATTTCTTTTTTATTTCCAGTGGCAATTGGGATTCATTGCATATGGAAGTGAGGAAAATACCCTTTTTCGGTTGATATTTAATAACTCTTCATTAGTGCCACCAATTTCTTAAAAAAGTATAGTTTTTGGAACACATGAACTTGTTTATGACACACTGTGCATGGTTGTAGTTCTGTTAAGTGAAAAATTTCTTGGTTAAATTATTATGAAAAAATTTCAGTTCAATAAATAGCTGGTTGTCTTTTTTTTTTTTTTTCTAAAATTGTTTATTAAATAACTTATGTGGCATGCAGGCTCAAGACTCTGGTTGAGTACTTCAAAATGTTATTGGATTGCTTTTTCGCAGTTTGGTTTGTAGTTGGCAATGTCTGGATTTTTGGAGGGCATTCATCTGCTAATGAGGCTCCAAATATGTATAGGTAGAGGTTGGGTACATTTTCACTTTGTTATAGTTTTCAATTTCATTGAAAGAGCTCATCCCCATTTTTTGCATTCTTTTGCTTTGCAGGTTATGTATAGTGTTTCTTACCTTTAGCTGCATTGGATATGCTATGCCCTTCATTCTGTGTGTGACAATTTGCTGTTGCTTGCCCTGTATAATTTCTCTTCTTGGGTTTAGAGAAGATCTTGGGCAGACCAGAGGAGCTACACCCGAATCAATTGATGCACTACCAACATACAAGTTCAAATTGAATAAAAATAGGAATAGTGATGATAGAGAAAGCGATGGTGGCATTGTGGGTGCAGGAACAGAACAAGAGCGGGCAATCTCGGGAGAAGATGCTGTAAGAACTTCCTGATTCATGGGTCCCAGTTGGGATCCTTTACTTGCTGTATGTTATATACATTTCAGGTACGATATTCATTTTCTTGTTAATGCTATTGATGAAATGGTAATTGTCGACAGGCTTGCTGTATTTGTTTGGCAAAATATGCAAACAACGATGAACTGAGAGAGCTGCCATGTTCCCATTTTTTCCACAAGGAGTGTGTGGATAAATGGCTGAAGATCAACGCATCATGCCCTCTTTGCAAGAGCGAGGTTGGTGAAAGTATTACGAGTTCATTGTCTGGTTCAAATTCTAGCCAGGGACAGGCTGAGGGTAGGGTGGGTAATGGCTTGGCCACCACCATATTCTGATCTTCATAATAGGAAAGAGTAATGTCATATATATACACACACACACACACACACACACACACACACACACACACTTGATCACCAAATTGATATTTTGTAAAGTGCTAGTTGTTATGATTATTCTTTTTGGTCTCATGTATTGAGAAATTTCTGCAAGGATTGTGCACACTTTTTTGAATTTCTCTTTTTTCACTAGCCAAAATCAAGCTTTTGCATTGGGTAGGATGTTGGAAAGCTTTATTCTTTATTTATTTACGTTCTTGTTTCTGGCTTTCTCTGTTTGATGGGTTGGAGACAAACTGGTTTTTGCAGTGGAGTAATCGCCCAGATGGATGACCGGACTGCCAATTGGGAGAGTGAATGAGAGAAAGTTGTAGACATGTCTACCATTGCATTTGCTTTTGGAAAACTTATCACATTGAATGCTTTTGACAAAAGGGGGATGAAAGAGATAAAAGATGACAATTGTTTTTTTCTTGTAGTTCTTTCATTGTACTTGTTCACCTGAAATTGCAAAGGTAAATTGCATGGTCACAGATTTTTAAAATAGAAGTTATATATCTCTGGAGTTCTCTTTTTAACAATACAGAATTCTTAAAATTTTATATTTAGTTTTTTAATAGATATGCAAGTTAGGTTGACCTAATGATTCATAATTAACATTTGAGAATATTTATTTTCAAAAATTAACTATAAAAATTTTTATTCTCAAGAATTAATTATAAGGTTCTTAATTTATAATTTGTGTCTTTTTAAAAAATTAAATTATTAATAAAAATTATAAGTTAGGGGGTCTTTGATTATAATTCAGGGATTAATTTTTTATTTAAATGCAATATATTAATGGAATTATTAGTTAGGGACCTCATCCAATTCAAGCATGAAGTTTTATATTCTATTTTTTTTAATATTATCACTTAAAAAATAAATGTATTTTTAGTGAATAACTATTCAATTTTCAGCTTACAATTTACTTGTATGAAATTATTAAATACTACATGCTTATATATAAATTGGACTGAGTTCCTCTAAGGTCCATTTGGTTCAACCATAGTTAATTCACATCCCACAATGTTTGGTAAGTTTTTTAACCAATAATTTTTTTATATCAACAACTAACTTATTCTTAGTTATAATATGTTTGGATTTTTATTAACTTTATAAAAAAAGTATTAATAAAATTAATATTTATTATGATAATTTTTTAGTTATTTTAAATAATAATAATTTTTGATTAAATATTATTTAAAAAAAGTTAATTAGTATTTTTTTTTCTTATATAATATATTAAAGTAAAAAATTAATACATTCCTCTCAACAATAAAAAAATATTACATTATAAATCATAATATAAAATAATTATACTTTTAATAGCCATTTTATATTTTCAATAATTGCTATAAAAATTTTACAAAAATACAATACTAACATTCATCAATTAATCGTTATTACCGGTCTACAAGCAATTTATACTAACAACTAAACCAAATGAATTTTGAATGAATTAAAAACAATTAAAATTTATTAATTGATTTGATAAATGAAATTGAAGGTCTATATAGGATGAGTGATTTTTGATTTCTAATCAAAAATTAAATCAAACAGATTAATTTTAGCAGATTTAAATAATTATTTTAAAAATTCAATAATCTATTAATTTGGATATAAAACTATTTAATTATCGATTTTTATTCGATTACCGTAATATAAGACAGATAAATTATTGTATCAATTTATTTCGGATTTAGTTACTACAAAAACATGTTCAAATACTCAAAATGGTATTAATTCGATTTGATTAATTGAATTCTCAACCCGGGACAGCTCAAGTCTTATTTTCTTTTTTATACACATATACATCCTCCACGTGTCATGCCGACAGTTTCTAGAAAACCCGCACCCTACTCGTGTCACCGATACAAATGTCACGACATGAATTGCGTTGTTTGTTTATTTATCCTTTATATTACTTGTGTTTGTTCAGTCACCTGACTTCTATGTTCAACACAAAAGCTCAAAGCCAAATTCTATTTTATCTATTACCGAAAAAATAAATCTATTTTATCTCCGCATATCTTTTCGCTGACCTTTTTATTTTTTTGTTTGATTCTCCATCGACCTCGTCGGAAAATCTCCGATCAGGTACACGCTCACCGTTAGTGAAATCCTAGCATTCAATCGATTTTTTTTGTATATATATAAGCATAATTTGGATTTTAGTTACTCGATTTTTGTGTATCTAGGGTTTTCTGGATGCGAATCGGTTACTCCTGAATTCAGGAGTCTTACTGGTTACTTTGCGGATACTACTGTAATGATTTTGAATTTTAGGGTTTTGCATTCATTAGTAGATTATATTGGTGTGACTAATCAAGCCGCCTGTGTTGTTGAATTTTGTGATTATTTTTACTGGTAATTTCTTTTTGGTTATTGGTTATTAATTGTTTTCCATGGTTATTTACCTGAAGCTGGAGAAGGCTGATTGCATGAAGTTTTTGCTACTCTTTTGTGATTGCATGATTTTGAAGCATGCTGTGGGATGATTTTTCTTTCGAAGATAGTTGAAGATGATATATCAGTTCTATTACATCTGTTGTATTGAGTATTTTTTTTTTTAACTTCTTCTAGAGTCAAGTTGATTGTGATTCATTAAGTTGAATCATTTTAGGCTTGATCAAGTGGGGGTTGAAACTATTACTCATTAGTATTTGTCGTTATTAGCAAAATCCTGCTCTCTAGCAGAGTAGCAGTATGAATCCCTTGCATGGCTTAAAGTTTTCACCTTTGTGCTTTATCACGCTTTCTCTTAATCTTTGTCATGCCTTCTCACAAGTGGGGAAAAATTTGGAACTATGACTCAATAGCAGTTGTTATTATCAGCAAAATCCTCCTCTCTAACGGTATAAATCCTTTTGATGGATTGAAGTTTAATCTTTATGCTTGATATACTATTAGCGAGACCTTGATCTGTCTTGATCATGATGCGATTACCAGTTGAAATAATTTTATATTTGAAAATAAGTGTAACACTCTGATTTGCTTTTTATGTTCAATTAATGGTGCAGGAATATATTAACGTTGGGCATGATTATGTATGCATTAAGATGGACAGTTTAATTGGATTTTAGTTATGATTATTAAAGGTTATGTGTGAGTTGGGAGCATGTTAGATTATGCCTGGGTGGTTTATGGGTATGATGCCTGGACACTTCATACATATTCAGTAGTTATTATAGAAACGGAATGAATTGCAACTATTATTTGTAAGATTTATTTTTGTTTTATTTGTTTGCGTGGATCTTAGTGCAGTGATGAAACATTGAGATGCCAAATCTAATTGCGAGGGTGTGAAGTCTTGAAATCAGCCACTTCATGCAAAATGCTGAAGATTAGGACTGTATCAAGAACACCCTGCCAGAAGCCTGCTTAGATGGAACCTGAACCAAGCGATGGCTTTCTTTTTTGTATAAGTCATTTACTATCTCCTGAATGTCTAATTGTCTATGTTTTTGTTTTCCTATTATGCTCATAGCCCCATAGTTCCTTTTCCTTACCTGGAGATTTCATCAACGTGTTTTGAGAACCAAGTAACTAGAAATCAGTAAAAATGGAGATGGTGAAGGGTTTTTTGTGGTGTCTTTTCCCTATTAATTGTCATAAAAAATCAATCGAAGGATCTTTACCTCCTGTACGCAATCTTTTTTCTTAATTTGATTTCCAAATTTATGTTTAAAATTCTCTAAATTAGATCCATGCTCCTTTGCTGCCATCTCTATAGTTGTCTTTGTAGTTAAATTTTTACATATGGAAGGAACAAGGAGATACGTAAAGCTAGCTAGACGATCTTAAAGCTGAATGAAATGTTATCTGAAACGTGGTTAATCTGAGACAGGTTTTTCGAATTTTACTTTACGGGTGGCTATTTCGTCGCTCAATAAACTGGGCAAAAAGAGGGTTTATTGAAGTATAAAAAACTGATTATTTTGAGTATTGATCCTTGAAAAGAAAGAAAAATATCGTCATTGTTATGAAAGCAGATGCAGTTGCAGGGTAGCAGCTTTTTTGTTTTATGATTTCTTGAGATACTGTAATAATTCTAGAACAAATACTTTCACCCGAAAAATTTTAAGCGTCGAGTAGATTTATGACAAATATAAGTATATGATAAATTTGTGGTCTAATCACGCTGGTTCTATTGTAACACGTTTAATATTAGAAAACGATTGCAAGTGAGAAATGCTAGTCCATGTATTCTGGGTGAAATCTGGAGGATGTAAAATTCACTGTTAAAACTGGGTTCTAAATGAATCTGAATAGTGATTATTAAAAAGGTGTCCCAGGCCCATTTTTGTAGTATAAGACGCCTGACGCCATGTGCTGAGGGCGTAAGGCTTACAAACTTTTTTTTTTTTTTGGTTCGAGGGGAATATTGCATCTTGTTATAGTATATAACGGTGCCTCCAACTGTTATCAACCTTTGCAGTATGCTCTGCCAACTGATGAAACTGTGATTTTACTTGCAAGAGTTGTATTAGATTTGATTGTTGGCCTTTATGGTCTTTCAGTCTTAAAATTTTGATATCATCAGGTCTCTTAGTAATTTTTTTTTTTTTTTTGCATAAAATTTGTTAGCGAAGGCATTTATTTACGTCTTGTATGCATTTGTTATTTCTGCTCTTTCCAGATATACATCGTTGATTGTTATCATACTGATAATTGGTGATTTATATTGCAGTGGTTAGGAGCTACATCCTTGTTATTCTAGCATTTCCAACAATCTCATGTCACAACAGATGTCAATGCCAAATATGCAGATGGGAATGATGGGGCCAGGTTCCACTTGTGCACTATCGCAGCAGATATCAGTAGCAAACAACCAAGCGCAGTCATTGAATAGTATGCCTAACAACCCTAATTTGCAGAAACTCTCAGTATCAAACATGCAAATGGGACAGATGAATCCACAGGCATACAATCTGATGCCACAGATCTCATTACCTGGCAAGCAGCTGGGAGACACGGTAGCCATGTCGAACAATGCAGGATCCCACCAGTCATCAATGTTGAATAAGCGAAAGGCACCAGTTGAATCCACATCCAACAATCCTGCATTTCCGAAGTTATCAATGCCTAACAAGCGGGTTGCGCAAGCAGAACAGAGGCCATGGCTGCAGCAAATATCTACACCAAACAAATTACCAGCGCAGATGCAATTACAGTCCATTTCCAACACTTCTGGCAAGCGTTCACAAGCACCGTCTAAGAAATTGGCTTCTAGCAAAGCTGGTCTGCAGCATTCATCAGCTCAGAAAAATCAAAGTAGACAACCGTCTCCAAAAGTTAAAAACGAGTCAACTGAGTCTATGAGGTCCAAGTTAAAGGAGTCATTAGCAGCTGCACTAGCTTTGGTTTCACAGCAGCAGGATAGACCTTCAAACGATGGTAAGAACTCTCAAACTGAAACTGCTAGTACTGCAGGATCAGTTGAGGAAAATCCTCGATCTCCTGGATGTGCTCCTGGCACCTTGAATTTGGTCAACCGCGTTTCTAAGGAGCCGGGGGGATCTATACCAACAAGGGAGAATTCTTTAGCCCAACAGTGTAATGATGGTCAAAGTATATTGCAAGGGATTTCTTCTAATAGTCCTGGTAATTCTGCACAGACCCCAAAAAATGATGCCCAGGACTATCAGTCAACTATATATTTTCATGATGAAGACGCTTCATTTAGTGACAGCCTTTTTGTCAAAGATGAACTTTTGCAGGGCAACGGACTGTACTGGGTCCTGGAGCCTGATATGGAGGTGGAAGAAAAAAAGGACATTGAAACTTCAATGAAACAGTCAGAACTGGAGAATGTTAGCAGGGAGGATGGGGGACAAGTGGTTCTGTCACCCCAAATCTTGTCATCTCAAATTGAAGCAGAACTCTACAAGCTATTCGGTGGAGTCAACAAGAAGTATAAAGAGAAGGGCAGGTCTCTTTTATTCAATTTGAAGGATCGTAATAATCCTGAACTGAGAGAAAGAGTTATGTCAGGAGAAATCTCCCCTGAGCGACTTTGCTCTATGACAGCAGAGGAGCTTGCATCTAAGGAGCTTTCCCAGTGGCGAATAGCTAAAGCTGAAGAACTTGCTCAAATGGTTGTATTACCTGATTCAGATGTTGATATGAGACGATTGGTGAAGAAAACACACAAGGGTGAGTTCGTAGTGGAAGTTGAGACACAAGAACAGGACTGTTTGTCAGCAGAGGTCACAGTTGGGGCTACACTCACTCAGACGCAACGCAAACCAAAGGAGAAGGGAGCCTTTTCCCCTACAAAACCTGATGAGATGAAAGTTAAAGGAAAGGATGCTGCTAGTGAAAAGAGTGGTCTGGAGGACCAGAGTGTTCTCATGATAAATTCGAATGAAGGGACTGATTTGATGCATGGGCTTATTGTGGATGATGAATTGAAAGATGCAGAATTTCTTCCTCCAATTGTCTCCCTCGATGAGTTCATGGAATCCCTTAATTCAGAGCCACCATTTGAAAATTTGCCAGCAGACACTGAAAAAGCAACACCAATTTCTGATAAGGATGGTTCACAAATTGGTGCAGAATCAGAGTCTCCTGATTCAACTCAGAAAGATCCTGATGCTACTACTTCTTCTAAAGCTGATGCTATGGATGTCAGAAATGAAAAGTCAGATGCTGACAAGGAATCTGATGTTACGGATGTCACAGATGCTGATAACAGATGTATAAAAAATAATGTAAAATCAGAAGCAGCACTTCCTGTTGGCATACCAAAGGGTGAACAAGTGTGGGAAGGGTTAATTCAGCTAAATGTGTCAGCTGTGGCCTCAGTTATTGGCATTTTTAAAAGGTGAGTACCACCACATACGACAAAATCATGGTAATGTTGTTCCAAGCTGCTAACTCTTCTCATCTTCTTGGTGTTCTATTTTATTTTGGAACCAGAGAAATAGGATAAAAGTGTTTGCTGTGTCCTTTTAAGTTGGAATATATAAATATATAAGAAGGGATTTGAACACAATATTATTAGAGAAACCATCAAGAAAAAGATGCATAGGAAGAGAGCAAAGGAAATCTGACTTTTATCCGTTGTTTGGTAAAAATGAATATGAAGTATAGTCATTTGTAAATGGCTGACTTTGGTTTAGTTATATTGAATTTCATAAAATTGAATATATAGGAGTAAAATGAACTTTTTCGTTCATATGAAACATGAAAAAATGAAATTGCAAATGAGATACTTAAGTTGGAAGTCATTTATATCAAAGAAACCTCATTGCATTTGGATTTTTGAAGTCAGTATTGAATTGTATCATGTGCATCGGCTGAAAGTGTCACTGGCTTGAAATTCTTATTTTAGTTTGTTTGATGGAGCTAATCTGTCCATCTGATATTCTCCTCTGATTTTGCAGTGGTGAAAAAGCATCAGCGAAAGACTGGCCTGGTTGTATTGAGATAAAGGGGAGAGTCCGGCTAGATGCATTTGAGAAGTTTCTGCAGGAGCTTCCAACGTCTCGAAGCCGTGCTGTCATGGTATCTCAAGTTTCCTTTAATTGTACTAAATTCTGTTTATGTTACTATTCTCTGCAAAAGAGGGATAATATTCTGTATTATCCCAGTTTGCAATCTGTGCGGTATCTGTGTAAGGTGTTCTCAACTATGGTGAATGACGTTAAAATGAGGGTAATCAGAATTTGTACCAACGCTTTGCAAGGGAAAGTGTTTTGTTTGGAGAAATTATTTCTGGCTCAAGTTCGCGGCAACTTTGCCATAAAAATCATAAATCTGTATTTTTTCGGTTATCAAAAGGAAAAGAAAAGAAAAAATCGCAGTTTAAAAGCAAAGATACGCACTTTACCATCACAGGCCGATTGCAGTTTCATATATCCTGGATGAGGATGAAAAAGAACATATTTTCTCCTGTTATCTGCAGCGGAATTTAGATGACTCGTGAAAATTGTATCTTAAATTGCCGATCATCTCAAATATGAGCAAGAAAGAGAGGTTCCTTTCTAAAACGGAAAGTGGAGAAACCAGGATAATCCAGTGACTTCTTTTTTTCTTTTGTTGGAAAATAAACAATTATCTAAAATTGTTAATGCATAATCAGATAGAAAACCAGGGAATTTATTGAATAAAGTATGCTGGAACCAGGACCTAATGAGTCTCATAAATGCTTCTGTATTTGTATCATTATTTCCCTCCTAACGAAGACATTCTATTTATTCCTTTTGCAGGCTGTGCATTTTGTTTGCAAGGAGGGGTCTACAAAAAGTGCGCGTGCAAGTGTAAGTGAGGTAAAGCAAAGCTTCACGATTCACTTATTTTTTTGACTGTCATTTTCTTTGTCAATGGTGGTAACTGAAATGCCAATTGCAGGTTGCTGATTCCTACGTTACAGACCAGAGAGTGGGTTTTGCAGAGCCTGTTCATGGAATGGAACTCTACTTCTGCCCACCTCATTCCAAGACCAATGAAATGCTGGGCAGAGTCCTTCCAAAGGACAAAATTGATGCCATTAATGCTATCGATAACGGTCTAGTTGGTGTTATTGTATGGAGAAAACCTCAAATAACATCAACAATGTCGCATCCTAAACACAATTCAAAAAAGCATCACTTCACTTCTAGGACCATACACCAAGATGAGAATGTTAATCACAATGTTAATGTTTCTGTTACGGCTAAACACCCGATAGCTCATGTCGGATCTACTCCATATAACAAGCCTCAGCTTGATAATGGGGATGACGATGATGTGCCTCCTGGGTTTGGCCCTCTGGTTGCTCGGGATGAGGACGACTTGCCTGAGTTTAACTTTTCAACTCCTTTTAATTCACGGATACAAACACAGTCACGTCCTGTTGATCAAATGAGGCTGCTTGTTCAGCGTTATGGACAGGCTGCAAGTAATGCGAACTGGCAGGATAATAATAGGGATGTTAGGGTTTCAATGCAGCCATGCAATGGTGATGATGATGATGATGATGATGATGATATGCCAGAATGGCATCCACATGATAACAACCCACAGCTCTTATCTCAGCCGGTGCAACTGCAAAATGTACATCAGCAACCAATTTTGGTGCCACAAACAACAGCAATGCCTTTGCACACACAGATGAACATTATACATGCTTCACCAAATGTGTCTTGGATGGGTCCTAGTTGTGGCCCCTATGGCCCTGCTCCTCACCCTGCTTATCGATATAACTATAGAGCAGCAGGACTCGAAGCTGCGCACCAAGGCATAGCTTGGCGTAGAGATGCTCCTTCAAGTAGAGGGTTTTGAAATATCTTGTACTATAATTTATAAATGAAAGTTTCATGTATGTATTTTTCTTCTTTTGCGTCATTTGGGGAGTTCAGTTCTTTGCTTTATTTTTGGTTCTTTTGTGGTAGTTTGCCAAATCTAATGTCGAAAATGGTTTATCGTAAAATAAGTTAAAAGTAACAACCAACAGAATCATTCAACAAAGGAATGAAAATCGAACGTCGATAACCCCTTGTGTCCAAATCAAATTAAAAAAAGAATAATAATTACATGAATTGGCCAAGAATACCTCACAAAGTATAGTTACAGAATTGCGACATTTAATCTATAGGAGATGCACAAAATCACCACTCCCCCATTTTTAATCTGCTGACTCCTCCCAAAGTGAAAAAAAATAAAAAACTTGGATCTATAGAATTTTAATGAACATGAAAGAGACAGCTTTAGGTTTGAAAGTCTAGCTTAACCTAGATGCTAATATATGTATTAGCAATAAAGTCAATCTTCAACCTCCTAATGCACGCTTAAGTCCTGCTCGTTGCTCCGGTGTCAATTTTGTTGGGAACTTCAACTCAAATTTTATCCTTAAATCGCCTCTATTGCCAGGTTCCTTGGCTATTGGCATACCTTCCCTAGCAATGACAAGCTCATAGCCAGGGCTAACTATATCATGTACAGGAATGGATAGGTCTCGACCATCAAGTGTAGTTAAATTTACAGTAGTCCCTCCTAGTGCTTCTGCTAGTGATATCCTTTGGTTAATAATGAGGTCATTGCCGTCTCTCCTATAAGTATCGTGGGGCTTTTCATCGATGACGAACATAAGGTCTGCTGGAAGCTGATTTATCTGTTCATTTCCTTTATCTGGGAATGTTATCTTTGTTCCTTTTTTCCAGCCTGGCTTCACATCAATGGTTAATATCTCAGACTCTTGCGCTGGCCTCCTGTTTATTTGCATTCGATATAGAATTATTAAGTCTTAAATGAGGATATGTCGAGTGTCATATTACAAGCAAGTAAAGCTTATGCGTGTGCTGTGATGTTCATGAATGGTTCAAAATATTACAAAGACTTGGGTGTAAGTCTTAAGATCGTTAGGCATACAAGAAAATAAAAGAAAAATTGTAGAATAATTCAGCATGAAACATGAAGTTAAGTAGCTATTAGGTGATATTCTTGTGTTAAATGGAGTAAAATGCTTTCATAAGCAGAATGCAACATCAGCAACATGTGTGAGGACAACTTAGTCAACACAGAAAGCAATTCATGGATTGGGAAGTTAGAAATCTATGGAAAATACATAGAGAACTAGCTGATCGATAATTTATCATGGCAAATCCATTAAAAGATTTGAATTTTCCTTTTGCAATAGTGGAAATTCTTTGAAAGGGAAAGAGAGGTCAGGATTTGCATCTCTGACCTCGTGTACTAAGGGGCGGGTACTTGGCCACTAGGCTACAGACATAATGGTGAAATGAAATATTATGTTAACAACCATACGGAGATACCAGCTACGTAAAACAACGAGCAAAAGTACTACTATGTTAAGGTTTTGGTAAAGGCAAGGCTCCTAACCAACTTATTTAGGATCAACCAGATCATCTTAAGAGTATCTACATCCATCATCCCATCTACAGTGTAACACTTCCTATTCCTCACTATATAAGGAAAAGAAAAGGGAAGGAGGAAGCACAGTTATACACGTACCCATGACCGTCCACTACGGTTCGAGAAATCTTCATTTTTCTTGTTGATCCAGTATACAATTCTTCAAGACTGCAAGGCAATTTACTCTCGACTGGTGGTGGTTTCCTCGGCATAGTCCCTTCGCTATATGTTCGAAAAAGGTTTTCACCCCCGCTGAATCCTCCGAACATTCCTCCGTCTGAATGGAATCTCATGGACCTTCCAGGCCCTGATGATCCAAATCCAAAAGGACTACTGCCAAAAAATTCAGCGAATATGTCTTCTGCATTTCTTGGATTGAATCCATTAGACCCACCACTACCACCATTTCCAAATGGGAATCCACCAGTTCCAGGCGTTGGCATGTCTTTCAATCCTTCTTCACCATATTGGTCATAAATTGCTCTCTTTTGTGGGTCACTTAAGACCTGAATTTAAAATGCATCAGTACATCAGGCAATATAACAAGCGAAAGTTCACATTACAAAGAAACATTGAATAATCATCGAAGTTCACATTAAAACGCTTTTAACCTTCTTTTGGTCACCAATGACATGTAGGAAAACAGAACATATCTTTTTCATGTTAGAATTTCAGATAAATGTAGTTTTGTATAAACCCATAGTACAAACTTATATAGATATAATTTCCCCCCAATTTCTGAGCAACCAAACAGGTAAATGAAACATTACATTCATATTCCAGATAAACAAAGAAAAAGATAGAGAAAAAAGAAGAAGCTGGATTTGAGAAAACTGAATTAGGGAAAAAGAAAAACGTGCCTCATAAGCCTCAGAGATTTGCTTGAATTTGGCTTCAGCTTCCTTCTTATCGTTGGGATTCTTGTCAGGATGCCATCTCATCGCCAATTTCCTATATGACTTCTTTAGATCATCGTCTGTGGCATTTTTGTCCACCTTCAATATATTATAATAATCAACCCCCATCCTTTTCCTCTCTATTTTTCAATATTCAAGAACCCAAAAAATCTGTCTATCACCTATTAGATCCAACTCCTGCACATTAATCAAATTACCACTATTTTCACCAAAACCCAGATGATAAAAATTATTCCTTTAATGATCTACCGATCGAAATCAGCAAAATAAGATCTCTATACAAACTCTCTTTCTGTCTCTCAGACAATAAAACAAACAGAAAAAAAGGCAAGATCTTTCTGTCAGCTATATTAAAATTCAAAATGTATAGGAATTAAAAAAAGGATTTCAAAAAGAAAAAAACAAGGAGAAGACGAGAACTAAGATGGGAAATCAAATTGATCTGATTTAGAAGGGGTCATTATTCTACAAACTTTGTCTAAAACGTTTCTTTGCGGGCACAAAGACACCAAATCTATTGTCATGTAAGAAAGGGTCTTTGTTAGATTTTTATTGTTATTATATTATATTATATTATTATTATTAGTTTGTATTAAGTACACATCAGATGGTAATATGTGATATTAATAACCGAAAAGTAACGGAAGATGGAGTGTTTGGTCTAGAAAAATTTGGCTCTTATTTCTGTTGTTTTGTTTTCAAAATTCCAACAAATGTATGGTAGAAGATGAATGTCATTGTCACGTAATTTTCAAACTTTAGATGGATAATAATATTGAATATCACTCTCTAATTTTGTTTTATTTTCATGTCACTGTGAAAAAGAAACTAAAGCAATTTGTAAATTTATTTTCATAATTGTTCCATCAAATTATAAAAATTACAATGAATGCTATATAAGTTATATAAATAATAAAGATGGTATTCTAATCTTAGATAAAACACTAAATGCTACGTGAAAATAATCTATCTGTTACTGAACAAATTTTTTTGATTAAATAGTTTTTTCTTTCTTTCTATTTATATACTAATTAAGCCTTTTATACCATGATCTAAAGGCTGTCGGGCGTCTTTGTAAAGTTTTGAACTTTTCTCTTAAATCCGTTCATTTGTTCTTGTCGTGTTTAATTTTATATTTGGGGATTGAATAGACCTAAATAACATTAAGCTGCGCAATAGGAATAACACTTCTTAATTCATCAAACTTAGTTTTTTGCGCCAAATACGTAAATTTAGCTTTGTACTTCAAAAAAAAAAAAAAAAATTCTATGGTACCCCCTAACTTTGCGGGAGAATAATTATGCGTCTCAATTCTATTTTTTATATCATTTCTACACTTTTGCACGTTGGGAGAGTAGAGCGTGGATGCAATCGCTCAAAGGAGCGTTAATTGAATTTATAAAGGCCAACATGGACAAATCTTGTCCAGCTTGGCTCTTAGTGAAAAGTTCCCTTCCATTTGCAACTACTTTCCCTCTTGGGATCTACCTAAATTAGAGTTTTACTTGTAGAAAAACTGCTTGTGATCCTTCTCCCCTTCTCCGTGTCAATGACTTCAGTGCAAGAAAAATTGGTTTGAACTTCTTCTTCGTGAATTCTTAGAATGAGATATTTTTCATTTTCAACTTTGCCATCTCCATATTTTCTGGAGTTTTTATTTTGCAAATTTTGATTATTGAAGACATTCTTGGAGAATAAACTCTTATTCTGTTGTTATGTTTTGTTCTTTTTCTCTGTAAATCTTTGCCTGTATACAAAGATTTTCTTTGTTCTTCATCTCTCGACTTGAATTTTTCAATTTGTCTATTCTTTTTTTTTTTTTTCCACTTGGAGCTAAAATTTTCGGCAAAAAATTCATGATTTTCATTCTCAACAGCAAGAACACAATCTTTTCAATTTTCCTTCGATTTCTTTAGTGTAATCAACAACTCATAAAACCCATTCAAGAAAATCATTTGATTTATTGGGTTAGTGAATTAAAATGGGTCTGTCCCTTCACAACCAAAACAGAGTCTTTCCCTTCTTTAAAATTAGAATAGCATCATTTGATTTACTCGGTCAATCAATTAAAATGGGTCCATTTTTCACTAAGTTATTCTAGTTAGCGCCAGGATAATTCACGCGCGTCTGTCGACTTGGAGAACTGCAAGACTGATGAAAAAAATAGAAATAAAATGCATAATTGATCTTCTGCAAAAATAAAAGTGCCGTAAGATTTTTTATGTATGGATTTTGCCATAGTTCTTGTGTATCTTCAATAATATATATATATATATATATATATGAAATAGATGCGCCTAGTTCAATCTCATTTTCTATCCCTGTTCCAAGGACATTTCATGCCACTGCAATTTTTCTCGGAATGAAATCTTGCGTTTCGCCATTTTTTGTAAACCGTCTTAACTGAAATGTTAAATGTGGCCACAACTTTTACATAACTCCATCCATTTAGGATTCCTTCTTTCATCTTCTTATAGAGATTTTTATATCATCAGGTATGTTTTTCTTCTTGTTTCTGTAACGCCTTGATTCCAATCAGATCGCTAAGACCTGCCAAGACCTACACGGTTTTCTGTAAAACTTACCAAGAGGTCACCTATTCTAGAATTTCTGTCAAGCGAGCACGCTTAATACTGGAGTTCTTCCAACTCTCCAGCCATTTCACCAAAAGGCGCCTTTGATGATTAGTTACCCCTTTTCGATATATGATCCAATTTATTTTTGTATCCCACATCCCACTACCCTAACTAGTCTGTCATCCTAGAAGCTTGCCATGAGTCCTGCTCTACCTGCCCTCTTAGAATTATTTTGCCAGGTTGGGATGTCACAGGCCCACTAGCTTTCGCATGGTTCGTCCTCAAACCATATATTTACTGGAGGGGGTCAGACTCTGATATCAAATTATAACGCCATGACTCCAACCATCAGAGGAATTATCTTAATTCAAAGCGGACAATTTTTTTTGTGGTTGGAGTCAGGGCATTACAGTTTCCTTTATTGATGTTGACTGGAACATCAATTTGAGAATGACTCAAGTCAGGAACAAGCATAGTGCCTTCTTCATCTGACATGGAGTTCAAGTCTGGAAGTTTGAATAGTAGTGGTTATTGCTTCTGAAACTGCGATAGAGTCTGTAGTAATTTCAGTGAGATTAATTGAAGAAGGTGAGTTCATAATGGAAGAAGCCATGATTCCTTCTTAGTCGTGGTAGATTTTTCGAAAACAATTGAGTAATTATATATACTAAAATGTTCTAATTTGTATGGATATTTATATGTAACCATATTATAAAAGTTAGGAAGACTCTTAAATTTCTAAAAAAATTTTATTACAAAAATTCTGTAAAAATACATGCAATAGTGTCTGTTCACCAATTCCATTATTTGAGGGAAACTTAGACTCCAAATTTTTAAAATTTTGATTTTGAAAAGCTTGAAATTTCAAAGAATTTAGCACCAAAAATATCGACTTTTCTCCATTTTTTTGCCACAATCTCGCTAATAAATGTGTTCTTGAAACGCTACACAGGTGACATGGCTTCATCACCATTAAGTGTGTACTTAATGTTAATTAGGGATACTTAGGCATTATTTGGACTAAATGTTTAAATAAATAGAATACTTAATTAAAATATAGCCACGTATTTTATTATTGCACCTTATTTATTAAAAAGAATGTCTTTATACCAATATTACACCACATTAATATGAACACAAATTTAAAATTTATCAAACAAACTGAAATGAAATTTTTTCGTACTATCATTTCTATACACTTTATATATATAAAGGTAAACTCAATTTTCTACATGTAATGTAAACATGAATGTCTTTTTTAGACTTAGCGAAGATGAATTGATTATGCATAAGGACAACTTTCTGCTTATTAATATTCCATTTTTTAAAACAGTATCGGTCCACAGAATTTGAGTTAAATGAGACTATTGCAATCCTTAGATATTTTGACTAATAAATGCATTCTTAAAATATTAAAGTATATTTTAATAAATGAGTTTGACTTCCTTACATTAATTATGTATTTAAAGCTGATTAGAGATATTAGGGTAAAAAATGAGCAAAATTTTCTGTTCAACGAATTTCTTTATCCTAGAATTTTTTTTCTATTTTCTCTAAAGCAAGGGAACAAGGGATTGTAAGATATTTAAATTTTTTTTTTCTTTAGGAAAGTTATTTCAAATTTTAAAAATTTATATGTGAGAGCAAAAGTTCAATTTTAATTAATAAATTTATCTGACAGTTCCATAAAATTTTCGAAAGGTCGTCCCAGAGTGTCCAAAAAGCATCCGTAAAATAACATTATGAATCCTCGTCCAGGAGATTTGCAATTACTAATTATCAAACCAAAAGAAGAAACTATCTGAATATCATCTCCAACCATGGACTTAACCTACCACAAGAACAAATACCAATAGCTTTAGCCAACTTCGAAGAAACTGAACCTTGACCTGTGTGAGCACGAGCTGCCGTCGCAGTAGCCCGACCATGCCCAACCAAGGAGCTTTCATCCAGGTTGGTAATAGCATCAACATTAACCTCTAACCACTCCAGATATGCTTAAACCTCCAACAAGCTCTCCGAATCCATACTGCCAGTGTTGTTCACGTCCTTGATCTGAGCTTGCTTCCAATCTTGAAGAAAATTCCATGCCTAAACAGATAATTAACTTATTTTTAGCATGCAATTCAGCTTTTGTACCCCAATCTTCTAAGTCAAGCTGAGCCTTTAAATTATGGGAGTAATTTAGATATACAGAAAGATAACAAAATGAAATCTCAGCCGTAATTAAGAACGCAATTCAATGGTGATAATCAAAACTAATTAAGAACATATATACAGGTTTAATTAATGTGATTATATATACATATAAAAGACAAAACTGTAATTTAATCACCTACCGCAAGCCTAGAGGCGAGAGGTGTGGATCAAAATATTCCAGACATATGATCCTTCTCTCCAGCTACATTGTGATTTCATTGTGCATGACTCAGCTGGACAGAAATCTCATTAACAACAAATTAATTTGAAACTCCAAATATGTATTAGTGAAATTAATTATTATAGGCAAATCTAATAGCAAAACTTGGCACATTGTTTTTCTTGATGGACATCATCAAGACACAAAAGGAGGAGGGAAAATCCTAATGCCTTCAGAAACCATCAGAACATAAAAGATAAATGTGAAGCCAAGTTACTTATAATTATGCATTGTACATAACAAGGGAAAGACCGACTTACATTGGGTGTATCTAAACAAGTGTATCCTCTGTTTCTCTTTTCATCAACAGTGAGAATTGGTGATTTTCCTATATCAAGGCATGACATTTGTTAATATTATACAACCAGCAAAACTGTCTAATTCATCAAATATTTTGCCAAACTTGACAGCGCCTTGCCTACCACATGATTTCATGAAAGATGCTTAGGTTTATATTATGGCACTTGAGACACCTCTCTTAACAACTTTCAAGAAATTTCCAATTAGCAGCAAAACAATCTTGCATCAAATATAAAATCTTTTTCCTTATCAGGAATGATGAAGTAACCATAATAGGCTTGATTATTGATAAATACAATGAATCATTTCATGCTCAAAATATTTGTCACAGAAATATATGTAGCTTCTAATTGTACATTAAATTTATAATCTCTCTTTAAATTATCTTCCACCTACTAATTAAGTCAAACCAATTCATGATTTTGAACTGGTATATTAAATATATTACAAATCTTGTAACTATTTTTATTTCATGGCACTCAAATAGATTTCATTAGACCCAAAAATAGACTACTGACATTATAACCACATCCAAACAAAGATGAAGAAATGAAAGACATACTGAAAATGGGTCCCAATCTCAAAACTGGTTCGAGCTCTTCAACAGAAACTGCTCCTCTCTTTGCTTCCTTCTGCAAATGATGCAATAACTCTTTTCTTCTTGCTGTACCACAAGTCAATGATTTTAAGTCAGCTTGCATACCATGGACAAGTAAATACAGAACGTAAAAAAAAAAAAAAAAAAAAAAAAAAAAAAAAAAAAAAAGATTGCTACAAACTTTACAAATCAAAAAATTTCAGCCTAT
>CANUEP010145333.1:0-12564 GCA_947857235.1 Jatropha podagrica | reverse complement strand
TTTAATTATATTATAAATATATATCTATATTATATATATATATATATATATATATATATATATATATATATATATATATATATATATATATATATATATACGTACGAATGGGGAGGAAATATTTGGTCCCCAAAATGCCCCTACGTATTCTAATTGATAAAAAATATTATTAAAGACAATTTAATCTTAATAGTTAAGTTGGGACCACATTGTGTTTATTTTTCTATTCTAATTATTATTATTATTATAATTTTAATCTAATCTTATTATAATTAGAAATTTATTCTTTAATATGATTCTAATTATTCAATCTATAATCTATAATATAAATAAAAATACGAATGAAGAACATTTGGTTCTCAAAATGCCCTTACGTATTCTAATTGATAAAAAATATTATTAAGGATAATTTAGTTTTAATAGTTAAGTTGGAATCACATTATATTTATTTTTCTATTCTAATTATTATTATTATAATTTTAATTTAATCCTATTCTAATTAGAAATTTATTCTTTAATAATGAAATAACTTTTAATTTTATTGAATAACTTAATTCTATTTTAATTAATAACTTTTAATTTTATTATAATTAGAAATATAATTTAATAAATATTGGGATAGCTAACACTGGGACTATACCTTAATTAAAATATGATATAATAATATAAAATATTTTGTAGATATTTAATAGATTAACACCTACGTATTAGTATACTAGAAGACAAAAAAGTAAAAAATAAAAATCTTTTGAGTCATTTATATTAATCATAATTGTTAAATTATAAGTATTGGAAAACAAATTATTAGTTGATTATAAATTATTTATTTTAAGGCAAATCATTAAGGAATATTAAATATCAATTAACTAAATAGAAACATTAAATCAATTAAGAATTCTAATATTAATCTAATTAACCTAAAATCTCATTATAAATAGATTTTTTAGAGCTAATTGAGAGAAAACAAATATTTAGAGAAAGCAAACGCTATCTCTGGAGGATCTGAAGGTACAATAGTTCCAGTATAATGATACTGTGATTTTTTCGAAATTGTTGAAATTTTCAGTTAATAAATTTCAATAATGTAAGTATATTTCATCTATTAAAATTCTAATGAATGAGCAATTTTCGATTTGTTTTATTTTATTTTATTAATTGATTTTCTTCTTCAATTTTTCACACTATAAATTTATTATCGTAATTGTATTTTAATTTTTCACGATTTTTACTGCTTTGCTTGCTACAATAATTTTTGAAAATTTGTGCATTTATAGAAATTTTTTGGAGGTACTAATTATTTTACTTCTAATATTCTAATTAAATTTTATAGTTTAGTAATAAATATAATTTTATTAATTTTATAGTTTAAATTAATTTAGTTGATGGTTGTACTTTTTTTTAAGAGTTTTTTACATATTTTTGAATTAGAACGTTTAATTATTATTATTATTTTAATTTTAACATTACAATAATGCTTTGATACCTTTTAGATTCATAAACAACAAATATCAAAGAATAAAAAAAAAATTTAAGCACATAAAAATACATGTATCCTGTTTCAGATATTCTATTTAACATTTTAATTAATTAAGTTTCTAAATTGACAAAAATATAATTAAAAATTTTAATTTTATTTGTTGAAAAATAAAGGTAATTTAATTATGATTGTTTATGTCAATTTCCTATTTGAATATAAATTTTATTAGAAAGAATGAGAAGGGAAACATTAGGTTCCTAAAAGGTCTTTGTCAAATTTATGGATTGACAAAAATATTATTAAAAACTTTAATTTTATTGGTGAAAAAATAAAAGTAATTTAATTTTAATTTATTATGTTAATTTATTAATTTTTCGTAGGCAAATATTATAAATAATCTTATTCAATTTATGACATTTTGTCCAATTATCATTATTATTATGTTAGTGTTATTTTTTCTCAACATTAAATTGATAACAATCAGTAGTATGGTTAGTAAGTTTGGTGTCGCAAACAAAACCATAAAGCAAAAAAATAATTAATTATCCTCGTCAATTGATAATCAACTAAAGGAAAGGGGCGGACATTGGATAATTAATTAGCCCCGTCAATTGATATTTTTATTTCAATTATAAATTTTAATTAATATAAAAATACAATTTACCTAAAAATAAGGTAAAATATTTAAAATATCAATTGATGATTTCATGATAATATATCAATTTAGATTCATTTATCTTTACACTGATAAATTTAGCCACTGCTAATAATAGTTCTGACTCAAATTTTACCAAATCTTATAAATTATATATTAAATTAAAGAAAATATTCTAAAAACTATAATTTTCGTTGTTAGTTTCACATTTGATCAACTATTTGGTCAAATTCAACCTAACAGTAACTCCAAGATTTCTAACAATGGCTTAGTTCAAACAATTTTATAAAACTTAAAATTAGTTAAATAAAATGATAAATTAATAAAAAAATTATAGATATACAAAAATTAAAATGCAAATGAGAACAATGAGTTACATATGACGAAAAAAAATATATATAAACGTAAAAGTTATTAAGACAATCAATTATTAAATCAAATGAATTTACTATCGAACAAATTAAAAAAATAATAATGAATTGTGAAATTAAACTTAAATTTTAAAAATAATATTATCATATAATATAAAATAATAAAATAATTTATAAGCAAAAACAAAAAATATAAACGTGCAACGCACATTAAAAAAAAAATAGTATATATATAAATATATATAAAGGAGGATTAAAATAATTCTAACTCAATGTAGACAGAAAAGAGTATCGCTTAAAGTGGTAAAATAACTATATAGACAATATAATAGAGATAGTTCTCTTTTTAAATAATGTGCCCTAAATTCGAATTTTCTAACTCTTTATATTTATAAAGCATTAGAATAAAGCATAACATACCTAATTAGCAAATATCAAAATCAAATCCAACCAATTTGAGGATTATTTTTTATTTATTTTTTGAATATTGTTCATCCTTATGCTTCTCATGTCTAAGATTTTTTTTTTAAAATATATTGTTATTTACACAATAATAAGATATAAAAATTTCTATTTGAATATATCTTACCAGTTCAACAAATAATTAAGATGGCTTAAAAAATGGCACTTTCTTCATTATTACATTCTGGTAAGAAATAGCCCAACAAACCAATCGAAAATTGTTGGGGTTATGTGTCTAAATCAAATCACAGTTGATAAGGTCTGTGTCTGAAAGGATTTTCCATAAGTTTTATTTTTTTAAGAAAAAACAATTCCTATTTCTACTGTGAAAACCTAAGTGATTATATTATTGAAAATAATATTTCCTCCCTTCTAAAAAGATAGTGCAATTTTTATTTTTATATATGTTAAAAAAATAGCCATTATTAAGTTAAATAACAATTTTATTTATATAATTTTCTTATTATGCCAATATTAAATAACATATAAGTAATTACTATCTCAGTTCTATAATATTTGTCACATCTAAGAAAATAGCTTGTTCCAAAATATTTATTATATTTGTGATTTTAAAGAGTAATAAATGTTTTTTTCTATGTTTATCTTTTATATATGATCAATAATTATCACTTCAATTTAATAATTTTTTTTAAAGAATTAGTATTAAAATAAGAGTAATATAGGTAATTTATTCAATAATTTATCGTAATTTAGACAAATTTAATATTTTTTTTAAAAGACGTGAAATTTTAAATTTAATAAATATTATAGAATAGATATAATATTATATTAAAATAATAAGTAATAATTTACAAAGATTATTGAAAATAAGATAAAATTTAATAAGAATATAACAGACAATTTAAAGGGTATTTTGAAACAAACTAAAACTGAAATATAAATTATTTTTTTAGGACGGGAAAGAGTATCGCTTGAAGTGGTAAAATTTGATAACAAATTAAGATGAATAGGTCATATTTTTTTAGAAGATATTAGATTATTCAACATCACAAAAAAATAATAATCGAATACAAATAAATAGATTTTTTTTAAAAAGAAAAAAAATATTTTTTTGGTGGTAGATGGCCAAAAATTAAGATGGAGTGAGCTTGGCCTTCATAACTACTTTTCAATACAAATAATTTATGCACCATAACTTTTTAAAATTAAATTGATTAATGAAAATGGAAAGAAAAGAAAAGAAAAGAAAATTGACATGTTAATTTAATGATGAAATTAAAATATAAAATAATAATAATAATAGTAAAATTTTTTGAAAATGAAAGCAGATATTTCATGATCTTTTTATGGAAAAAGTTGTGTACTTAATTTTTAATTTTTTTTTTTTTTGTCTTTTTTACCATATAAATTATTATTTAGATTTCTCTCTCAAGAAAAGACTACAATCATACATGATTTATCTATTCCGACAGAATGTTAGATAAGGTCCACTTTTTCTTGACTTTTCCGCTTTCCATTTTTTTCGCCCCTGAAAAAAAAAAAAAAAAAAAAAAAATATATATATATATATATATATATATATATATACAAGCTTGTCCTTATTATGCCACGTGTCTTCACTCGTAACCAATCACGTTTTATGTGTCCACTTGTGTTCCGTGCAAAATCTTTTTAAGCTCTACAAGCCACGTGTTGAAGTAATAAAGCGAGTATAGAAATGAAGGTGGGTCCGCGAGTAGCAAGCATCCCGTGCGTGGTGATATACAGTTGAAGTTTGACTCACTAGTGGCATGAAAAGGTAATTAAGAGAAGATTAAAAAGGACGAAACCGAAAAGGCAGTGAACCATTGCTAGTGCACGCACGGTGCGTAGTGCGCACTTTGGGTGATGAAGGAAGGAGAATCTTCAAAAGTATAAAAAATGCGCATCCTAATGGCGTACTGTAGCGTTTGCCATATGCTAGGGGGTTTTAATATTCTTCTGTGGGGATGTCATGTGGGCATTACTTGTGTGGTGTTTGCTTAGACATTTGTTACTTCGTTATTTTTTTTTATTTTTTCTACTTCAATTTTGTATTTCATTGTCAATTTCAATAACTTAAAGTTGGCTGTAAACTATTTCAATTAAATTTATTTTTTTAAAAAATACACTGGAGAGCATTAAACTCAATTAAGAATTACTTGTGAGCTAATAATGCGTGATCAACTTATTATTCTTCTCACTTATATGAGAAGTAAGAAGTTTTGAATTTAAGTTCTTTCGACTATAAATATTTTTATTAATTTAATAAATCTAAAGAGGGCTGCCATTATTATAGCCTACAGTACTATTTGGCTCAGCGTATTTATGCAAAAATTAAAAAAAAAAATCACTAGCGACCAAAATATACCAATAATATGACATAGATACTTATCCCTCTTAATCACTAAATTCGTAAAAATGACGGCGGTCGAGAGAATTTGAATTCAAAGTCTATCGTAATTATACATATTTAATCAAAAGCAATCATTAGAAAATTCAAAATTTTTTTTAAATACATGGAAGATCCAATTGACCAAAATAAATATTATGGGATATACAATAAAAGACAAGTCTCCCCTTTAAATAACATTCGCCAAATTGGTGACAACTTTTATAGTGAAGATGACTCAAACTCGATATTTCTTACTCCTCATATCTTCTATAAAAAATAAAAAGACCAACCAAACTATATTTAATCGACAAAATTCAAGATTTTTTGTTCTTGTTAATACATTATTTATGCATATTGTTAATTAATTACTTTAATATCAATAGACAACAAACATATAAAAGAAGAGTTGGTTTAAGATCCCATGCTTACCAATTGACATTTGCGAAGAAAATTCCAAAATAAGATGTGAACTGATATTCTTGTTAGATAATGTAATTAATCAAAACACAAAAGTCCTTAAACCAATTTACTCGTTAATTAGATATATAAAATGCAATTAAAATCTACGGGTTGACTCAATTGATAATGCAGGCTGAACATATAAAAAGAGCTCTCAAGTTTGAACTCCACTTAATACATTTATAAGGAGGAGCGAAAAGCCTTAACTCTAATTAAATATTGAGTTGTCCCCCGTGTTCGAATATCAACGGTTTATAAAAAAGAAAAAAAAAATGCAGTAAAAAAATTAAGAAGTTATTTAGGCATGATGTTACTTGAAAATACAGCAATTTTATACATTAGATCTTATGGTGGTACCAAACTACGTCAACAATGCCCTAAATCGTAATGAATATAACACATGGCAATTTTCAATTAGATCCCTTTTGGCAAATTGTTTACAATATTATATACTTTGATATTATAAAAATTAAAAGTCAACGAATTTTTATATTTATATAAAAAAAAAGTTACATCACATTTGCAAAAACAGGATGCAAGGGTTAAGACTTTCTTATGATCCCATGTCTCTAATATTACTATTTTTTCAATTTCAGCATTTTATTATAGCTTTAAAAAAATTAAGGAACTCTAAATGACTCCCAAGAGATACTCAGCATTAAAAAATGGAAATTTTTTAATTAAATATTTATGTATTAAATCACAATTTTGAATTAGTTATACTTACTAATAGAAGTAAAGATGAGAAAATATTGGAAATTGTTTGTTGATTGTGCATATCCTCCGATGAGATGTGATGCAGACATTCATTTATAGAGTCTTACCAATTATAATTGAAAATGTGATTGCCGAGCAAGAATCCGGTCATAAATACTGAGCGAGGATTTTGAACATTAATTATTAAGATTAAATCAATTTTTGACCGAGTAATACTCTTTTTATATCGGTTTGAGTAATACTCGATTAATTCTTAATAATTATTTTTATCACTGATTATTTTCTAACCTTGAAAATCCATAACATGTTAAATCAATTTTCTATTCTTTACTATAGTTCTACACTAATATATATAATAGCAGAGCAAGTGAAGAAGATCGAGATTGTAAAAAATGCCTTAACTAAGTTTATGCATTGACAACAGTATCATTAAAGACTTTACTCTTAAAAGGTGTATAACGGTTTAAGAATATTCCTAATTATAAAAAAAAAAAATGGGAATTGATAAGAAACAATTTATGGTTTGAGTGTTATACACACACAACAATTCCATGGATTGACTCTAAGAAATGGAAAAGAAGGCAGTAGTATTCACTAATCACTATTCAGGCAATAACGGTGCCATCCAAAAGGGCGCGGTTCTGTTAAACTTTCTGTCACAGATACACCGAAGGCGCACGATAGCATGGCCCGCCAGCCAAATAGTAACCGATAAAACTCACAATTTAAAGACGCGTGTCGGTTAACCAAACCTCTAACTGAATGGCTCGAGTCAATTCTGCCCTGTAGGTGCACCACCTGGTTCGTACCTGGTTGGTTTCTCTTCCTCGACTATTGGAAAAAATTGAAGTAAAAAAAAGAAAAAAAAGAAAAACGTAAATATTGGAAAACAAAACGAACTTGAAATTCTCCTATTGACTCCATACTCCCCCCCTCTCTCTCTCTCTCTTTCTGTCTTTCTCTTTCTAAGGAAATTTCTTAATTACTTTCTCTCTCAAAGGCTCAGTTTCTTAATATGGCATTAAAAAACCCTAAAATGGTGTCGCCGCCTTTGCTATTTCCAGAAAAGGGGACGTGACGGGCACGGCGCAATTACCTGTAAGTTTTACCTCAATGTTTTTCTGTCATGTGCGTGTTTGCATACGCTTGTGTGTTTGTAAAGAATTTGTACTCATGGTGAAAGTTTGCGTTCATAGCGTTTGATAATCGATTGATTTCTTTTGTAATTTTATTTTGATTGATGGATAAATTGTTTTGCTACTTTTGGTCGCTGAGAAGTTTGAGTTAAGGAGGAGTGGAAATGTGAATTGTTACCTGGGATTGAGTTTTTGAATTCTTAAGTGATAGGAGACATGATTTGTTGGTTTTTTTTTTTGGTAGATTCGATTGAGTTGTTGGCTTTTGTATTTGTTTTAAATTTGTGTTTTTTCTTCATTTGATTGTCAACAAATGCTTCTATGTAGGTTGCTTTTGAATTCGAGCTGTGGGTTTTGTGAAATTTTGAAGTTACAGAGTCGGAAGGATGGCAGATGGCTAGGCTTTTTGGAGTTTTTGTTTGGCAAGAATTAGTATGCTAGTAAAAAAATTGACTTTGGAGCAATTTGAATCGTTTTTAGCAGGTGGTGTTATCTAGATAGAGTGCACTTTTCTTTATTGCAAATGGCAGATGATGGCTTGAAGATTGGTGGGCTTTCATCTGGGTTAGCTGTAATATTAAATGGTGAGGACGGGAAGGATAATTCGTTGAAATCCCGTTTGGTTTCATGTTATGATGATATTGGTGATCAACCCGTGGAGAGAGCTCTTGAATTCATTTTTGGTCTCCCCAGCAAATCGCTTGGTCCAATGACTAGTCCTGTTGGCAGCAATTTAATCTGCTCTATAATCAAGAATCAATTCTTGAAATTTCATGCAAATTCTGATACTTTGGCTAGCAAAAGGGAGGGGATTTCTTTTTCGGACAATGGTTGTGGACCTCACAAAGTCGGGCTTGAAGAATTGAGCATTTGTGGCGACATTAGGATTGTTAAACCACCTTTGCTTCTAGAGAGTTTAGCAATGTTCAGTAGTACCAGGGCTAATGCTTGTGTTTGGAAAGGAAAATGGATGTATGAAGTTATATTAGAAACGTCTGGTGTACAACAGCTTGGATGGGCAACTCTATCTTGCCCTTTCACTGACCATAAGGGTGTAGGCGATGCAGATGATTCTTATGCATTTGATGGTAAAAGGGTTAGAAAGTGGAATAAAGAGGCTGAGCCATATGGCCAGTCATGGGTTGTTGGTGATGTCATAGGGTGTTGTATTGATCTGGATCATGATGAGATATTGTTTTACAGAAATGGTGTATCCCTTGGGGTCGCCTTTCAGGGTATTCGCAAGATGGGACCTTGTTTTGGGTATTACCCTGCAATCTCTCTATCGCAAGGTGAGCGCTGTGAATTGAATTTTGGAGCTCAACCCTTTAAATATCCCATTCGAGGCTTCCTTCCCCTTCAGGAACCTCCCACTGAAAACCTTTTGGCTGCTCAGTTGCTTCGGTGCTTATCAAGGTTGTTGGATATGTACTCTATGGAGCAGGCTGATAGTTCTATAGTTGGTAGATTAAGAAGGTTGAAGAGGTTTGTGTCTCTTGAAGAGCTATTTTATCCTGTTTGTCGAGGGATTTGTGAGGAATTTTTCTGTCTACTTGAGTCTGATGAAGGGAACAAAGAGTATGTTGCATGGGGTCCGCTTCTGACATTTATGATGGAGGTCTTCAGAGTGCAGCCACCGCATGACTATCTGAGTTTGGATAAATTTATTGATGTGTTTCTAGAGTTTCAAGGATCACGTCTGATGTTTGAGTACATTATCAATGCCCTTTCATGTGGCTGCAAAACAGCGTCTTTGATTTTAACTGAATGCCCATACTCAGGATCTTATTCTTGTCTTTCGTTGGCATGTCACATCTTCAGGCGGACAGAACTAATGGTGCTCTGGTGGAAGTTGCCAGATTTTGAATTCTTGTTTGAAGGTTTTCTATCCCAAAAGAGTCCAAGCAAGCAGGACCTTCATTGCTTGATGCCTTCTGTTTGGTGGCCTGGTTCGTGTGAGGATGTTTCCTATGAATCTAGTATGTTGTTGACAACTACAGCCTTATCTGAAGCAGTCAACAAGGTATGCCTTATTGATAATAGTTTTTAGCTTGCTCTTATGGTTACTTGTTAATCAAATTCTATCATAAGCTAAAGTTGACGAGCAAGTAACAGTTTCTGGAATATGGTGCAAACCAAATTCAAAGTGATTTGTTGACTTTTAACTTCTGTAATTTTATTGTTTATCCCCTTTTCTTTGGTTATCTGACTGTTTGGCATTGGATTAATGGTTTTTTTGTTTGTTATTTAATTATTTTCTTCTTTTTTTCCCTTTAAAAATAGTGACTATTTTGCTAACAACCATAGCACTTATCTTTTTTTGACAATATTCTAGGAACAGTGTTCCCTTACAATTAATAAAATATAGCATAGATTAAATACTTTCATAATTCCCAATTTACGTAGTTTTTCAGCTAACGCGTATTATATTTTTATCTCTGGTTGTACTTTGCATTGTAAATTGCACATACAACTAATTCAAAATGGTACAATATTTATTACTTAAATTGGTTGCTTTTTAAACTGAAATACCAAATAACACGTTTGCATAGTGACATAGTAGAAAATATTATCTTGTTTCAATATGAATGTTGTTTAACTATAAGAATGTAATTGTTATGATTTGTGTCATGAAATATTAGATTATTTATGGCATAAACCTCATATTGAAAAGTTAATTTAGAATAATAATAACTTTTAGATACTGGAGTTATATTATATCAATATAAATAATTATTGGAAACATTTTAAATTATTAGGTGGGTAGTTATTTTTAAATGCTATATGATAAGAATTGAATTGAACTTTCTTTTTGGAAAGTTGACTCTTTGCATTCTAAAAAATTTCACGCTTCATTATGTCCATAGCATTGCATTTCAATGCTGCTTGTATTTAACTAATTTTAGATTCATGGGCTTTGGGCTCTTTTATCCGTATGATGAGTCATGCAAAGTGCATTTCTTGGGGAACACAATCAATGTCTGCTCAATCTCCCCTCTTTAATTCCCAATGAACATCATGCTCTCGACCTATCATTTGTTCAATTTGGTCAATCTGATACTTAACTCTTTTATCTTTATGTTCTCATTGATTTTGAATGATATATGGTATCTCCATTTGCTAGAGTTTGAAATTTCTCTCCACAGATTGTTTGAAAATCTTAATTTAATGCCATTTTTTAAGTTTGTAGTTTTTGATTCCCTAGTATCATTCTCTTTCTTATTTCGTCATCTGCTTTGAATTATTTGATTGTGGGACTCGACTGAGGAGGAAACTTTTGGGACCTTTATGAATAATACTGTGAAAGAGAGAAGAAGAAGTTTTGAAACAAGCAATTGGCTTGATAAATTTTCATATACGGTTTAAGGTATATATAATTTACAGAAAATAGTTCAAAAAAGGAAAATAATCTCCTAATATCTCCTAAAGATCTCCTAGTATCCTTATAATATATGCACAATCTACCCCAATAATTACAAGATTCTAACACTTCCCCTCAAGCTGGAGCGTACATGTCATATGCTTCTAGCTTGTTACAAATGTATTCAATACGAGGACTTCTAAGAGATTTTGTAAGGATATCTGCTAACTGATCGTTCGAACTTACAAAAGATGTAGAAATACATCCTGATTCAATCTTTTGTCTGATGAAGTGGCACTCTATCTCTATATGTTTTGTCCTTTAGTGAAACACTGGATTAGAGGCGATGTGAAGTGCTGCTTGATTATCACAGATTAACTTCATCTTTTTAATTTCTCCATATTTCAATTCTTGAAGAAGTTGTTTTAGCCAAATAAGTTCACACGTAGCTAGTGCCATGGTTCGGTATTCTGCTTCTGCACTTGATCTAGCTACAACAGTTTGCTTTTTACTCTTCCAAGATATCAAATTTCCTCCAATCAAAATACAGTATACTGAAGTAGACCGCCGACCAGAGGGAGAACCTGCCCAGTCTGCATTAGAATATTCAACAATTTGTGAGTGACCCCTATCTTCATACAACAAGCCTTGGTCAGGAGTTCTCTTAATATATCTCAGAATACGAATTACTGCATCCCAATGGCTATCACATGGAGATTGAAGAAATTGGCTAACCACGCTTACTGCAAAAGATATGTCAGGTCGTGTGATTATAAGATAGTTTAGCTTACCAACCAATCTGCGATATCTACCAGGATCTTCTAATAACTCTCCTTGTCCAGAAATAAGTCTAACATTTGGATCCATGGGAGTATCCACATGTTTACAATTTAGCATGCCAGTTTCTTCTAGCATATCCAGTGCATATTTCCTTTGGGAGATGCATATACCTGTCTTAGATTGAGCTACTTCGATTCCTAAGAAATACTTAAGATTTCCTAAATCTTTAGTCTGAAAGTGGCTAAACAAATGCTGTTTGAGCTGAGAAATCCCTTGATGATCATTACCTGTTATCACTATGTCATCAACATAGACCACTAGGTAGATACACTTGCTATGATCTCCATCTTCATGTCTACAAAATATTGAATGATCAGCTTCACTCCGGTTCATCCCAAATTGTTTCACAACAGCACTGAATCTTCCAAACCATGCCCTAGGAGATTGCTTTTAACCATACAGAGATCGACGTAAACGACACACTAAGCCAGACTTCCCCTGAGCAACAAAACCAGGTGGTTGCTCCATATAAACTTCCTCGGCCAACTCCCCATGTAAAAAGGCATTCTTGATGTCAAGCTGATGAAGGGACCAGTGATCTATAGCTGCTAGAGATATGAGAAGACAGACATATGCAATCTTAGCCACAGGAGAGAAGGTGTCACTATAATCAAGGCCATAGATCTGAGTGTATCCCTTAGCAACAAGACGAGCTTTAAGACGATCAATTTTGCCATCTGGACCAACCTTGACAGTATAAACCCAACGAAAA
>CANUEP010145332.1:0-27569 GCA_947857235.1 Jatropha podagrica | reverse complement strand
GTAATTAGGTTAATTAAAATTGGAGTCATTTAGGGTTTTCCTAGTTTACCCTTAAATAATTAAACCAGGTGGCGACTCTCACACATCACGTGCATTTCTATCCTTTTGCATACGCATCATGCTATATGCATTCCGGGGGGGTAGGGGTTCACAAACTTTACTTGTCGATTGCTGATTTTAATCTTCCTCTCACTACTCCAATCTCTATTGGAGACAATTGGTATTAGCACCTCAAGTAACTTAGCTATTTCATTAATATTTAATAAACCATTTTTCGAAGTTGTAGTGAATTTTTTTCTTCTTTTTCACTAGAATAAGGATGTCCTTTATCAATCTATTTGTAATGATTCAAATCGAATCATACTTATTTTAAGTAAGTTGAAGTCTCATCATAAAATCTATTATCATCAAATACAATCCCAAGGTATATTTTCTTAGAAATCTCAGAATCTCAATTTTAACATATCTCTTATCACTGAGTTTGTAACGGACTAATTTTTCGGTACTGTCAATAGTGATTTACCGGTCTATGAATAGTACCACCGATCCAGAATTCGATATTATTTCAGTCCGAAAAAACTACTACATGTGTCTATTATCTTATTAAATATTTTTGGAGCATATTTGCATGATTTAGGTGGGTAGAGAATATTTCGTGAATATTTTCGGAGAGTTGCAGCAACTTATGAATATTATTTTCTGGCGAATTTCGGCGACTTGTTAATATTAATTTTTAGTGTGGTATATTGAGGAAATAAATGAGGAAATATTTTTGTGGAGTTAAGTAATATTTAAAAGTGAATTATTTGAGAAATATTTAGAGTCATTGGATGAGATTACCTAAAAACTCAATCTTAGCCATTGATTTAGCATAAAATGTAGAAGCAAAGTTTGACTTTGCTACTTAATGGATTATCACCATTTCATCTACACCTTCTCTCTCCTCTCTTCTCCATCACCCACGCCATTTCTACCTTCTTCTTCCTCCTCCATTTCTTTCATTTTTACTCCACAAATCAACACAAAAACACCTAATTAAATCGAAGAAAAATAATTAATCTCTAAGAACTAAGTAACTAAAGTTGAAATTGGGCATTACAAGCTTGGAGAATTCAAGTTGCCATTGGAAGAGGTAAGTTGTGAAATTTGAATTTTATGATTTAATGGGTAGAATTCTAGGATTAACCATGGAATTCATGCATTAAGCCACGCTCTTTTCTTTTCTAGTGTCAATTTTGATTTTAATGTGAATATCTTTCTACTTTGAAGAGATTGGAGAACCTTCAAACAAAGGGGAAGGGAAGGCTTAGAGTGAAGTCTTCTAAGCTTTTTAAAGCTTAATTCGAAGGTTAGTGCACTAATACCTTCTCTCCCTTTTTAATTTCTCAAGCTTTCCATTTCTAGGTTTTTGATGAATTTTGATGTTAGAGGTGTATTTAGGTGGGACTGTAAGTCATTTTTGACCCCTTTATGATTTGCATCCATTTCTGACTTCTTCATAAAGTTGTATCTCTATTTCTCAGCTTTCCAAAACATCCTCTTGTGTTCAATTTCAATACTTGTAGCTTAACTTATGATTTAAATACCAAAACTGGTTCTGTTATGATGTCTCACTTGTATATCTGAATTGATTGTCCATTTTGGCCACTAAAATGGTAAGATAATGTCTTATATTCTTCATAACAGTTGTATTTATATCTCTTAGCTTTCTAAATCATCCTCTTGTGTTCAATTTGGATACCTATAGCTCAACTTATGATCTTTATACCAAAACTGGTTGTACTGAATCGTGTTGGATTGTTGGTCTGAATTCTTGGGTTTCTTTCACCCTCTTTGAAAATGATCTGGACTATGGTCCCTTCATGACATTTGTAGTATTTTATCTTGTCTTTCTAATGAATTAAGTTTCACTCAATTTGAGATCCTAGAACTTCAGTTATACCCTGAGAACACAGCAAAGGTCAGGTTTATGAAAATGCTGAAAATTTCTTGATTTAAGTACTTTTATACTATATTAAGTATATCTATTTTGAATATGTCCATTTGAATTTATTTTATTAAGTATAAAAAAAGAGAATGTGGTAATTTTCTTTAGTTTTAAGTAGAAATATTTTGAAATAAAAGGTGTTAATTATGAAATGATTTTGAATAAGAAAAGGTGGGTGAGAAATGAGATTTATTTGTGAAAGAATGGAATTATTTTGGCTCTACTATACTTGATTGATATGTAGTATGATGAGATGTATTCTGATATGTGAGCATGCTTGGGTTATCAGCCCATTATATTTGGTGGAGCCATAGATCATATGCTTGGGTTTTCAGCCCTTATAAATAGACAGACGCGCTTATTATTTTGGTAGTGCTTGCACATTTGCACAGGCCATGCGTGGTGCTTCCATAAGCCACGAGTGTGATATTGGTGGGTGGTGTTTTCATAGGCCACGATTGTGTGATTGGTGGGTGGCGCTTCCACAGGCCACGGTTGAATCTGCTTACATTCTTTCAGTGTTAGTACGAGCCTTAATAAAATAAAAATGAAATTTTAGGTCATTATAAGAAATCGAAAACATAATGATTTTTATGATATTTACTAAATTATACCGAGTTTAGTAAAAATTTATGAGATGTGGATTTCTTTATGTTTATGGGTCAGAAGGATGATGATCCTTCTGCAGCAAAGTTTTGGCTCCGGGCTACGGAGAGAGTTCTAGACTAGATGCAGTGCACTCCTCGAGATAGACTGTTATGTGTTGTTTCCTTTCTAAAGGAGGAGGCTTATTTATGGTGAGAGTTTGTGGTTAGGTAGTTAGAGCCGAGGATGTTACTTGGGACTTCTTTCTCTCCGAGTTTCGGGAGAAGTATGTGGGAGAGCTGTACACCGATTAGAGGATAGTAGAGTTTCTAGAGCTCAGAGAGGATCAGATGACTGTCTTAGAGTATGAGCGAGAGTTTCGACGGTTGAGTAGGTACGCCGCTAAGTTGATCCCTATTGAGTCAGATAGGTGTAAGAGGTTTAGGAAGGGATTATTGGATGAGTACAGGACCAGCTCCACACTACACTAGCTTCGTTGGTTAAGGCTGCTACAAATCTTGAGGTTATCCGGGATGAGAGATAGTATAGAGCACAAAGGACCCAACAGGGTAGTCAACATAAGAGGTTCCAAAGTACTACGTCTTGATAGACTTCTAAGACTCAGTCTAGTTGTAAGAGATTCAGAAGGTGGACCATAGGTGGGGGTCAAACCGGGTCAGAGAGTTGGCCGGGGGACATTTATGAGATCATCTCCTCAGGCTACATCTGTGGCTAGTGGTGGAGGTACTAAATGGCCAAGTTTACCGGTTTGCACTCAGTGTGGTAGGAGACAAGGTGCGGTATGTTGGGGAGTTTTAACAGCTTGCTTTAGATGTGGATCTATTGAGCATATGGTCAGAGATTTTCCTTTGGTGGCCACCTATTTTGTTCAACAGGTTGGGAGGCCAGCTCCTTATGTTTAGAGGGGCAGATGTAGAGGTCGTGGTGAGGCTTATGGTACTAGAAGTCAGAAGCCAGTATCTGAGACATTGGATAGGCCAAAGGTTAGAGCACCAGCGAGGACCTATGCCATCATGACCAGGGAGCAGCAGGATGCTTCGGATGTCATTGCAAGTACCTTTTCCATCTTCGATACTTATGTACTTGCTTTGGTTGATTCGGGCTCCACGCATTCGTATATATGCATACATGTGGGTAGATTGGGTTGTATGCATGCTGACACCCTAGAGCATGGTGTTGAGGTTACTAGTCCATTGGGGCAGAGTATAGTAGTTGACCGGGTGTATAGAGATTGCCCTTTAATCATTAATGGACATATATTTCTAGGTGATTTGATAGAGTTACCTTTCTAGGAATACGATGTGATATTGGGCATGGAATGGCTGTCTAGACATGGAGTGATTATGGATTGTAGACATAAGAGGATTACACTTCATGCCTCATCTGGAGAGGAGATTGTTGTTGTGGGCAAGAGGAAGGATTTCCTCTCTAATGTTATTTCAGCCAGTATTGCTAGGAGGATAATACAGCATGGCTGTAAAGCATACCTAACCAGTGTACTTGAGTCGGAGCAGAGATCTCCTGGTGTCCATGAGATTCCGACGGTGTGTGATTTTCTGGAGGATTTACCTAGTTTACCTCTTGTGAGAGAGGTTGAGTTCAGTATCAAGGTTATGCCGGGTATCGCATCGATATCTATTGCCCCATATCGGATGGCTCCTACTGAGTTAAGGGAGCTGAAGATCCAGCTTCAGGAGTTTTTGGATAAGGGTTTTATTCAACCTAGCATTTCTTCTTGGGGCGCTCCGATTTTGTTTGTGAAGAAGAAGGATGGTACCTTGAGGTTGTGTATCGACCACAGGCAGCTGAATAAGGTGACAGTGAAGAATCATTATACGTTGTCTCGGATAGATGATTTATTTGATCAGTTGAGAGGAGCCACGGTATTTTCGAAGATTGATTTGAGATCTGGGTATCATCAATTGGGATTTAGAGAGGCGGATGTGCCTAAGACTGCTTTTAGGACTCGATGTGCCTAAGACTGCTTTTAGGACTCGATATGGCCACTATGAGTTTTTGGTGATGCCATTCGAGTTGACTAATACTCCAACAGTGTTTATGGATTTGATGAATCGGATTTTCCATCCTTACCTGGATCAGTTGGTTGTAGTGTTTATTGATGATATTTTGGTGTATTCTTCGACTAGAGTGGACCATGATCACCATCTACAGACTGTCCTACAGACATTGAGAGACCGACAGTTGTATGGTAAGCTCAATAACTGAGTTTTGGTTGACTGAGATTGCCTTCCTAGGGCATATTTTTTCTGCAGGGGGTACTTGGGTGGATTCGAAGAAGATTGAGGCAGTGCTTGATTGGAAGCCACCTAAGAATGTTACTCAGATCCATAGTTTCTAGGGTTTGGCTGGGTATTATCGGAGGTTTGTTCAGTGATTTTCTCGTATTGCAGCCCTTTTGACTAGACTTCTTCATAAGGATGTTCGGTTTGAGTGGATTGATAGGTGCTAGAGTAGTTTTGAGAGGCTTAAGGTGATGCTCATTGAGGCTCCAATATTGATACAATCAGCCCCTGACAGACCATATGATGTGTATAATGATGCTTTACAAAATGATTTGGGTTGTGTACTTATGCAGGAAGGTAAGGTAGTTGCTTATGCTTCTCGACAGCTTAAGCCACATGAGCAGAATTACCCTACCCATGATTTGGAGTTAGTTGCTCTGAAGATTTGGAGACATTATTTGTATGGTGAGAGATGTCATTTGTACACAGATCATAAGAGCCTTATGTATCTGCTTACGCAAAGAGAGCTTAATCTGAGGCAGCGTAGATGGCTAGAGCTACTTAAGGACTATGACTTCACCATTGATTACCATCCGGGTAGAGCAAATGTGGTCGCAGATGCACTTAGTAGGAAGTCTTTAGTTGCTCTTTGTGCTATGAATGTTCAGTTATTAGTGGCTAGAAATGGTGCTCTTGTTGTAGAGCTTATGGTGAGACCTAGCCTGCTACAGCAAATCAGAGATGCACAGTTGGGTGATAGGATCATTGCTGAGTGGAAAGACTTAGTCAGAGAGGGTAGGAAGAAGGGGTTTCAGATTAGAGACGATTACTTGTACTTTGGAGATCGAATTTGTGTGCCAAAGATTCCAAAGTTGAGGAGGAGTATCCTAGAGGAGGTCCACAGTAGTCCATATTCCATGCATCCAAGTAGCAATAAGATATACCAGGATTTGAGGATGCATTTTTGGTGGCTATGAAGAGAGGCAATCTAGATTTTGTGTTGAGATGCTTGACCTGTCAACAGGTTAAGGCAGAGCATTAGGTCCCTTCGGGTTTGCTACATCCTATCTCTATTCCGGAGTGGAAATAGGATTGGATTACTGTGGATTTTGTGATTGGGTTGCCTACTACACCTAGGAAGAAAGATGCTATCTGGATTATAATTGACAAATCGACTAAATCAGCACACTATTTTCCGATTAGGACTGATTATATGATGGAGCGGTACGCAGAGCTCTATATTGATGAGATTGTGAGACTTCATGGAGTTCCTTCCTCCATTATTTTTGATAGAGATTCGAGGTTTACTTTGAGGTTCTGGAAGAAGTTACATGAGGCTCTGGGTACTAGACTGCATTTTAGCATAGCCTTCCATCCGCAGACAGATGGTCAGTCGGAGCGGGTGATTCAGGTGCTTGAGGATATGTTGAGGGCTTGTGTGATTGAGTTTGAGGGCAATTGGGAGAAGAATATTCGGCTGGCTGAGTTTGCCTATAATAATAGTTACCCGTCGAGTATTCAGATGGCTCCATTTGAGGCATTATATGGTAGGAGGTGTAGGACACCCTTATGTTGGACGGAGCTTAGTGAGGGTAAGTTAGTGGCTCCAGATTTGATTCGAGATGCAGAGGATAAAGTGAGGATTATAAGGGAAAGGCTGAAAGTGACTTCAGATCATCAGAAGTCGTATGCTGATCTTAAGAGGGAAGATATTGAGTATGCAGTGGGTGATAGGGTGTTCTTGAAGGTTTCTCCGTGGAAGAAGGTTCTGAGATTTGGTAAGAAAGGTAAGCTTAGTCCTAGGTTCATAGGATCATATGAGATCTTACAGTGTGTGAGACGGTTGGCCTATAGACTAGCTTTACCACCGGACATGGATTGAATTCATAATGTCTTTCATGTATCCATGTTATGGAGATATAGGTCAGATCCTTCACACGTTATTTTAGCTGAGTTTGTCACCATTGAGCTGGATTTGACATATGAGGAGGGGCCCATAAGGATACTTGCTAGAAAGGTTAAGGAATTAAGGAATAAGAGAATACCTCTAGTAAAGATCTTATGGAGGAATCACAAGATAGAGGAGGTTACGTGGGAGCGAGAGGATGATATGCGATAGTAGCATCCTCAATTATACATATCAGGTAAATTCGAGGATGAATTTATTTTAAGGGGGAGAGAACTGTAATAGATTAATTTTTTGGTACTAGCAATAGTGATTTATCAGTCTGTGAATAGTACCACCGGTCCGGGACTTGGTATTATTTTGGTCCGAAAAAATTACTACTTGTGTCTATTGTCTAATTAAATATTTTTGGAGCATATTTGCATGATTTAGGTAGGTAGAGAATCTTTCATGAATATTTTCGGTGAGTTGCGGCAACTTATGAATATTATTTTTTGGCGAATTTCGGCAATTTGTGAATATTAATTTTTAGTGTGGTATATTGAGGAAATAGATGAGAAAATATTTTTGTGGAGTTAACTTAATTAATTAGTGGAGTTAAGTAATATTTGGAAGTGAATTATTTGAGGAATATTTAGAACCATTGGATGAGATTACCTAAAGACTCAATCTTAGCCATTGATTTAGCATAAAATGGAGACGCAAAGTTTGACTTTGCTACTTAATGGATTATCACCATTTCATCTACACCTTCTCTCTCCTTTCTTCTCCATCACCCACGCCATTTCTACCTTCTTCTTCCTCCATTTCTTTCATTTTTACTCCACAAATCAACACAAAACCATCTAACTAAATCAAAGAAAAACAATTAATCTCTAAGAACTAAGTAACTAAAGTTGAAATTGGGGATTACAAGCTTGGAGAATTCAAGTTGCCATTGAAAGAGGTAAGTTGTGAAATTTGAATTTTATGATTTAATGGATAGAATTCTAGGATTAGCCATGGAATTCATGCATTAAGCCATGCTCTTTCTTTTCTAGTGTCAGTTTTGATTTTAATGTGAATGTCTTCCTACTTTGAAGAGATTGGAGAACCTTCAAACAAAGGGAAAGGGAAGGCTTAGAGTGAAGTCTTCTAAGCTTTTTAAAGCTTAATTTGAAGGTTAGTGCACTAATACCTTCTGTCCCTTTTCAATTTCTTAAGCTTTCCATTTCTAGGTTTTTGATGAATTTGATGTTAGAGGTGTATTTAGGTGGAACTGTAAGTCATTTTTGAGGTGAACGGTGGATGGCACCTGAAGATCGGAGGTGAAACATCAAAGAGCAGTCTTTATTTTTAAGTAGGATATGTATACAGATGTAGACTATGACATGTATAGACTTGTTATAAATAATGTTGGAGTTGTAAATATTGAGATTATATTTAATGAAATCGGCGGCCGATTAGATATTAATTTTTGATTTTATGTGTGGTGTATGATTAATGATGTATATATATATATATATATATATATATATATATATATATATATATATATTTGAAATGAATGGATTATAATATTGATGAGAGAACCTAAATAAAATGGATGCATATTTAGAAGTGCTTGTATCATTTTGTATTGAATTGGAGTTTTGAGGTATGGGGGAATTATATTGGAAGTGTGCATATTTTCTTTGTGCGGCAAGTTTTTTTTTTTTTAAGGGAAGTTCTTGCGAAATTTTATTTTATTCTTAAATTTTATTTTTCCATAAAATTTCCCCTAAAAACTATATTTTATATTTTAATTACTTGCCTTACTAAGGAAACATAACTACTTTTAATATGTGATTTGGAGATAATTAGCAGAATAGATCGGTGTTTCGGCACCAAATGTAGCATCCACCGTCTGGTTCTCCTGTCTTAGGCGATGGGTGTTACAGTTTACATCACAAATGATATTTAGGAGCTCATTATTATAGAAATATGAATGGAACTTTTAACTTAAATGGATCTAAACATAACATTTCAAACATAGCAAATTGAATTTACCATCCAACATATGGAAAAAAACAAACCCAGTTTTTGCATATTCACTTGTATGTAATATGGCAATCTATAATTCATGAAAGATCCTTACCATTGATTTTGTATTGAGCCAATTTAGGGATATTGTCTTCAACATGATTGGATCAGTAGACACAGAAGCTGTGGTGCGATGAGACCATGGTGTTTCCATGCTTCGAGATGAGGGGATCTTTTCATAACTGACTTCTTTGGAGTATGGAAAGATTCGTAACTGGAGGGGAACTCTTGTTTTTCATTTTCCCTAATGCAGGGGTCCTTGTTTTCTTTCCGCTGAATTCAAGTGAATCTAGTATTCGAAGAGGCATTATAGAGTTGTGACCAGCGGGTGTTTTCTACTTGTGTCGAATATAATGGCCTCTAACTTATTAATTTCTACCATACTAATTGACATTTCGTATCTCTTCCTGACCCTGTAGTGTTCATATATCGCCTTCATGCCTTTGAAGATGGCAAGGACCTAACAATCAAGACTTTGAGTCATAACTGACCAAGTATTGTGACCGATAGAAATTATCACCTTAGTCTCGATTTTATTATAGTGAACATGCGAAAATTTCTTTGTCAGGACCTATGTGTATAATAAATCAATGATTTGTAATATCGGCAAGAAAACCATTAATAATGGAATAATGGAATGATTTTGATATATTAATTACTGAAAAACTCTAAATCTAATTATATAACCATTAGCATCTAATAAAAAGAATGGACATGGAACCTCACCAGTCGGCCCTCAGGGAGATTGTCAACCGTGAGAGCAACCTTACAGCCATCCGCGTTCATTTTCTATGAAAAAATGGTTATTGAAATTTATTAGAGCATTGGTTATAGGATACGAAATTGCTAGCCTGTATATGATGTTTGGGAAAAGAGTTTATAATTTATGTCAGATGCAAAACAATAAAAGAATATAAATAACTGCTATACGAATGGATTGGGTCTAAATTTCTCTAACACAAATGCAAAACGAAGATGAGAAGAGCGTGACTTTAAAAGATCTCAGAAACAAAAATATGATCTGCAAACATTAATTTTAATCTCCTTTGAGCATATAATGCATTACCGCAAGTCAAGTTACTATCCTAATAATCAATATGTCTGATAATCTATCAAATTTAATTAAGTAGAATTGGGACCATAATGTCTAAATAATGAAACCTGTTTCATTCATTCATATGTAATAATAGTCTTTAATTGAATTATATGTCGGATTACTAATGAATACAATCTCTATTGAGATTAGGTTCAAATTTTTCTTTGATCCTTTCAACCAAATGAATCGGTACCGATTTTATTCTGTTTGGTAGGAATTAGGTTTCTTTGAAATGGAGTTGTCATTCATTGCATCACATAGATCAACTAAATCTTAAATACAAAATTAACAAAAACATGACATTAGAGTATTGATCAAATTACTATTATCACTGTAATTCCTACTTAGCATACACTCAAATGTTGATGCATTCCAAGATGATCGTAATCATAATAAAATTATTTAATTATTTATTTCCCTAAAATACTGAGAATAATATAATTTTATAAGAACAATAGTAAAATGATAATATTCTTTTTTTTTTCTCAATGCAAATCTTTTGAATTACAAATGAACCTCTAAACAATTTTGTAAGGTTCATTGAACTTAGCATGATTACTGAAATAACATCCACTCCAAGGTTGTCATGAACGAAAATTTAGCATGATTTTTGAAATATATAATTTTATTCTAATTATTTCTGAAATTAATAACTTACAAACTAATAACAGCACGACAAGCAAAATGGTATTATGTTTCTGGAAGTCATCATCGCTATCATGGTATGAAAAATCAGTCATCTCAGAACCGTTTATATTTTTTTCTTCAACAAATGTCAGTCTCGGCTCGCAATGGTATTCGTCCAGTCTTTTCTGTATTACATCAATCTCCCTTTGCAATTGCTGTTTGACATGAGAAATTTCGTTACTTGTAGATATTCAAAAGGAAGCTGAAACCATCTTAGGCCTCTTGATTTCATGATAACGACAATATGCCTCCAGCTTGCATCGGATCTCCTAGAACCTTGACCAACTTTCCTCCTTGGCAATTTTTTTGCCATTGAATTCCTCATAATCGATGTTGTGTCGATCATAAAAAATATGACCTACAGATGAGCTAGAGATCCATGAATAGTTTTTCATATTAGTGAATTTTCTTTTTCTCCCAAACCATACATTTCTATGTGATACCGTATTTGTATCTTCTTCACTCCCACCTATAGGTAACTACTCATTTTACATCTACATGAGACAGTGTGAAAATTGTACTTTAAATAGAACATTAAGTACACTACAAGGGTAGTAATTAAACTATACAAGCACAAATATATAAATGTCACCAATCGACCTTTTGGTATGATATACATCTTCTTATGGGATTTATAGTGGCTATGGCGATACTAGGAAAATGAAGAGCAACACTGAAATAATTTTCTTTAGGGAAACTCCAATGGTGATACAATTTAAAGACTACATCAACTTATAAATTTTAACCTTTTTCTTTTCTCAATAACACTATGCCTTGTACACAGCCTTTGACTCACTTTTGATTTTGGGAAACAAATCATTCGCATATCTTTACCAAAGCTTCCTACTCATTGCTACAGTAGTAGAATTTGTTACACTTTTACAATCTAACCTTAGCAAATTAACGGGCATGCACTACAAAATTGAAACTACAGTGTTAAAACTTAAATTAATATTTTCAATGTGTGCACTTTTGGAAAGAGTTTGAAATGTCACTCCAATTAATAAATATTATATAATGAAGAGTCTTAAATGTATGGAACAATAACATTTTCAATACATCTAAAGTTTTGACAATAAAGCAACATTTAACGTGTCAAAGTAATAGAAATCTAAGCTAATCTCAGTCAAATAACATTTTTCCTACAACCATATCCCTAAAATGCCAAAATATTCTGGAGACCTGTATGTTAGTACCTGCTACTTTTCATAATCCCAACTACAACTCAGTAAAACCATCTTTCGAGAAACAGAGTTATAACAACAGTTTAATAGGACAAAACAACACAAACTCATCTTTAGATTTTGCACAAATAGTACACTAAAATGCATTCCATCCCCAATGCAGTAGCGCATTTAAAGAGCAGCATTTGTTTCGTCATAATGCTATGTATCATTGATTTCAACTCATCACAATCTTCTTTCAATTTTGCGAATTCAAGCATCAACTCATCCTTTAGGACCTTATAATCCTCCCTCATCTCATGCCTCAGTACAAGGGTTCTAGTGTCTAAGAAATCAGTAATTGATGCCTTGATTCGGCGAACATCCTCTTGTGGACAATGCATCGTATACTCCCTAATTATTCCCTCAGGTTTGGGCACCCAAACAAGCTCCGATCCACTATCCATAAGTCTCTAGCTATAGCCACTCAACACCTCATCATGCCAAATTGCAAAACTATAGTATCATCCTTGCTTCAAACTTATTTAATATAAAGCGACAACTAAAGAAACTGATTTTTATTAATCATTTTAAACATCGCTGTACGAAATCATAAGTGTAAGAGCTCACATTGTAATCTGCACAACAATGGAAAACGCGACTATAGTGCTCCTTTATGATAGAAACTTGGGTGATGCATGGATGCCCACAAAGATAGTGCAGAACCATCCTCTTCTGCTCGCTGTCGTTTCTAGGATTGTTACCCACTTTTGAGGATATGAGACCCTCTGTGTCCATGCTACATTCAACTGATAAGTTTGAATGGATATTGTTAGATTGATTTTCCCCTAAGGTTTAAACAACAATGGTTTGTTTTTGTGACATAAAAGAATGTCTTGACTTTCAAATTTCTTTACCCGGTTTACCACTCAATTTATCATGGGGGTTACACAACAAATAATGGGTTTATTGTGTCTAATTAATTCAGTTTACCCACCCTAATGATTAGTCACCCACTTTATCTAGCCTGTTGGGCCTTTATTATTTACGAACAATTACATGTTGCCCTTAAAAGCTTACCCAATCACGCTAATATGTCACTTTACATTGAGACCTCTTATAAAATGGGTGCCTAAACACCCACTGCAAAATACCCTGCACCTTTCCAATTATCCATATAGAACTCCAAATTCATAATGTATATGACACTATAAATTTGCAGCTGATGCTCTGTAACTCATTAATTGTAATGGACTTGTTCATGCAATTTTCATTACATAATTTTCTGTTGTTATTAGAAGCTATTATATCAAGTGGGACCATATATAGTCTTTATTTTCTCACACCAAATACTAATCACTCTAAATTTATACTTAATGATAATTTAAATAAATAAATATTTCTATGACCAATATCGATTATTAAAGCATATCATCAAATTCCAAATGAATTTTCATCCACTTGTTCATTTATATGACCTTTCTCTAAAACTTCATATTCTCCTCTTAAATCAGTTTATAAATTTGTGCTTTCATACAATTTACACAATATGCTTAACGTATGATTAACAGACTTAACACTACAAAATACACTATAAAAATCATATAATTTTCTTTAGCCTACAACTGCTTCGTCCATTACCAGATAAAATATCTTTCCTGAAATTATGAACCTATTTAGCAAGTGCTTCTATGTTTATGAGAACATATTTCTACACCCCCATAACTCCACGACTCAATTGTTGGTTCAATGGATAATCCACTAGATCAAGTGTTTACACCTACCATTAAATTTAGGTAAACTTTTATTACTTCTGTCAAATGATAACTAAAATTATGTTTTTTTACTTTATAAACTAAGTTGCTCAAAATGTACTAAACTCTTTACGTCCAAAGCCACTCAAATTCAAAGAATCACTAGTAATAGCATCTCGCATGAATGCCCTCTCGCATGCGCATATCCTTGGCTACACATCCTATTGCGAAATACGTTCTTTGTATAGAGCAAATGTGCGAATAATATGTTGAGAAAATAGTAACAAAAATAAAGAAGACAGATTTTAACGTGAAAAAATCCCTAAATAATATAGGATAAAAAACCACGGGCAAGGGTAGAAGAATTTCACTATAAGAAATTAGGAATTACAACTTCTCTCAATTTAACAAGGAGAAACAATGAAAAATTCTCTCTAGATAGAAAAAGAAGAAACAACTCTCTCTAAACTCTCTAACTTCTCTAGTAGTGGAATGATTTCTTAAACTTAAACAAAGACCTATTTATAGTTGAGCTTCAAGGACCAAACTATAAATAACTCATTAATTTAAGGACTAAAATAATAATTTTTCATGGTTAAATATCAAAGGAGGTGCCCAACTTTGCACCTAATTCTTAGTTGGCCACCCACCTTAGACAAAAATTTTCCACTTGAAGATTTGATTAAGATAATCATATCTTCACACCATTCTTTCTACCTTTCACTTTTCACGTTGCTTACGTCTTTATCGGGCCACAAGAGGATCTACACATGCAAACTTATCAGTGTTAATCGCCTTTGTCATGAAATCTGCTATGTTATCGTTGGTATAATTTTTCTACATATCTACAGATTCTTCTTCCACTATCTCATGAATGAAGTGATACTAGACCTGAATGTTTTTTGTTCTTGAATGAAAGGTTGGATTCCTTGCAATATGCAAGGCACTTTAACTGCCACGAAATAAAGAGACATACTTTTGTTTGTGTCCGAGCTCCTTCAATACCATTTTCAGCCATATTGCTTCTTTACTGGCTTGCCTAGCGACTACATATTCTGCTTTCGTTGTTGACGTAGCCACAATTGATTGCAGTTTTGAAACTCAGCTTACAGCACCACCAACAACTATAAACACCTAACCTGTAGTAGATTTGCTTTTATCCAAGTCTCCTACATAGTCAGAATCAACATATCCCTTGATAAGAAAGTCTGACACTTTGTAACACAATGTAAAATTTAAGGTTCCCTTGATGTATCTTAGGATCCTTTTCACAGCATTCCAATGCTTTCTGCCAGGATTCACCATGTACCGACTAATTACTCCCACTGCTTGTGCAATGTCTAGTCTTGTAAAAATCATGCCAAACATTGAACTTTCTACTACTGATGCATATGGTACTCGAGACATCTCCATCCTCTCTTTTTTACTGCTAGGACTCATATTGGAGGATAATTTGAAATTAATAAGAAGAGGGGTAGAAATTGACTTACAATCTTGCATATCAAATCTTGATAAGAATTTCTTTAAATAATTCTTTTGTGATAGCCAAATCTTCCTATTATTCATATCTCGGTGAATTTGCATCCCTAGAATCTTATTTGTTGGTCCCAAGTTCTTCATTTCAAGTTCCCTAGCCAATCGTGCCTTTAATTCTTCAATATGATCTTTGTTGGGGCTTGCAACCAACATGTCATCCATATACAATAGCAATATAACAAAAGCTTTTTCACCAAACCTCTTGAAGTAAGCACAAGGGTTTGCATTAAGTTTGTTGTATCCAAGGCTCATAATATAGGAATCAAATCTCTTATACCAACATCTCGGCGCCTCTTTTAGACTGTACAGAGATTTGTTCAACCTACAAACCAAGTTTTCCTTTCCTTTTTCTTCAAATCCTTCAAGCTGAAGCATATAAATTTCTTCTTCAAGATCTCCATGAAGAAAAGCAGTTTTAACGTCTAATTGCTCTAGATGCAAGTCAAATGTAGCACACATTGCCAGAACTACTCAAACTATCATTAGTCGAACCACATGAGAAAATATTTCATTAAAATCAATCCCTTCTTTCTGAGCATATCCTTTCACCACCAGTCTTGCACAATACCTCTCCACTTGATCATCACTATTTCGTTTGATTTTGAAGACCCATTTGTTACCAATTAGCTTCCTTCTTTGTGGTAGTGACACAAGCTCCCATGTATTATTTTTATGAAGGGCTTCAATTTCTTCTGGCATTGCTGCCATCCATTGAGATGCATCTGAATTACTCAGTGCCTCTTGGAAAAGTTGATGGTTCTCCATCCTCAGTTAAAAGACAGTATGGATGTAATGCTCTTACTCCAACCACCAGAGCAATTGTCCGTTGTGGATCAATCCAGTTCCATCCCATACTAGATTGGTAAGAGCTACACGATTTTGTCCTGCAGGTGAAATGGAAACTTCCCAAGAGGTCACCCATCCTAGAATTTCTATCAAGTGAGCACGCTTAACCCTAGAGTTCTTCCAACTCTCCAGCCATTCCACCAAAGCACCTCTGATGATTAGTTACCCCTTTTTCGATATATGATCAGATTCATTCTTGTGTCCCGCATTTCACTACCCTAACTAGCCTACCATCATGGAACCTCGCCAAGAGCCCTGCTCTACCCACCGTCTTAGGATCACATTATCGAGTTGGGATGTCATAGGCCCACTAGCTTCCGCGTGGTTCATCCTTGAACCATATATCTACTAGAGGGGGTCAAGCTTTGGTGCCAAATTGTAAAGCCCTGACTCCAACCACCAAAGGAATTGTCCGCTTTGGATCAAACCGGTTCCATCCCATACTAGATCGACAAGACCCGCACGATTTTGCCCCGCAAGTGAAATGGGAACTTCTCAAGAGGTGACCCATTCTAGGATTTCTATCAAAAGAGCATGCTTAACCCTGGAGTTTTTCCAACTCTCTAGTCATTCCACCAAAAGGTACCTATGATGATTAGTTACCCTCTTTTCGATACATGATCAGATTCATTCTTGTGTCCCGCATTCCACTACCTTAGCTAGCCTGCAATCCTAGAAGCTCACTAGGAGCCCTGCTCTACTCGCCCTCTTAGGATCGCTTTGCCGGGTCGGGATGTCACAATGCAATATTTCCTTCCATAACATAATCTGAGTGCCAATTGGGATGCCTTTTTATACTTTCTGATTGACAAATTATTGGAGCCTCAAAATTCTCTGGTTCTGGTTCCTCGTGCTCTAGTGTAGCTTCAGAGTAACCCTCTTGTTCAAACTCCTTTTCAACCTGTATCATTATAGCCTCTGATTTTTCTTTTCAAGTGCTATCATCTTCTTCTTACCTTTGTAGCTTGTCTTCTATAAAGATAACATCCCTGTTGATTATAACTTTGCGAGCAGTGGGATCCCACAAATGATACCCCTTTACACCATTAGCATACCCCAAGAATCTACATTTCTTGGATTTTGGATCCAGCTTTGTGATTTCTTGGGCATTGTAAATCACATACACAATACTTTCGAATACATGGAGGTTTGAATAATCAACTGGCCTACCAGTCCATATCTCTATTGGAGTTTTTAGCTCAACTGCAGTTGATGGAGATCAATTCACCAAATAACAGGTGGTATTGACTGCTTCTACCCAGAAAGTTTTCTCTAAATTTGCAACTCTCAACATTGTCCTTGTTCTTTCTAACAAAGTTCTATTCATCCGCTCTGCCACTCCATTTTGTTGAGGAGTGTATACTACTGTGAACTGTCGTTTAATGCCTTCTTTCCTGCAGAAGTCTTCAAATTCATTACTTGTATATTCTCCTCCATTATCAGTTCTAAAACACTTGATCTTCTTTTCAAAATCAAGTTCTACTCTTGCTTTGAAAGCTTTGAAGGTTGGAAACACATCTGCCTTCCTCTTGATAGAGTACACCCAACATCTCCTAGAGTAATCATCAATGAAAGAAACAAAGTACTTTGCTCCGCCTAGGGATAGAACTGGTGCTTGCCATACATCAGAGTGAACAAATTCTAGAATATCTTTGCCTCTAGAATTTAATATGTTGAATTTTAAATGATGCTGCTTACTTGTAATGCATTGTTCACATAAAGGAAGTGTTACCTTTGTTAGTCCTAGAAGTAGCTTTTGCTCGATAAGGATTTTCATTCCTTATTGTGATATGTGTCCAAGTTTCTGATGCCATAGCATTGGAGAATTTGAACTACTTGAGGCAACAGACACTTCTGCTTATTGCAAAGTCTCTTCGTTCAGCATATATAGATTTGCAGCCATTTTCTCTCCTTTCATCACCACAAGTGCTCCATGGAACACCTTCATAATTTGATTCATACTTTCAATTTTACTAGCACTATCATCCAACAACCCGTAGGGTAATAGATTTTTCTTTAGGCCCTTCACATGTCGCACATCTCGAACAGTTTTAATTGTTCCGTCGTACATCTTTAATTTCATGGTTCCAATGCCAACAATCTCCAAGGCATGATGATTGCAACTGTACACAGATCCTCATGAGATAGGTTCATAATGATGGAAACATTCTCTTCTAGAAGTCATGGCATATGTGGCTCTTGAGTCAATAAGCCATACATCTGCAAATCTTTTTCTACCTTCTATAGCCGTTGATGCTTCACAACTGAGAGCATTTCCATCATCTGAAGTGTTCGCAATATTTTCTTGAGGATTGAAATTTTTAGATAAATTTCAACAATCCCTCTTCAAGTGGCCCTTCTTGCCACAGTTATAGCACTTTAAATTCTTCTTATTTCTAGACTTTGATCTACCATGGTTGTGACTCCCACTTTAGCCACGTTTTGTTGATCTTCCTCTTATCACCATTAAAGCCTCTACTTGTTGTAAATTTGTTTGTCTATCTTGTTCTTGCGTCGATTTTCTTCTTCCAGAATTGCAGCTGCAATGTCATTGAAGACTAGATGATCCGTAATGTTGTTTGTCAAGTTGATGACGAGTTGATCATATGAATCAGGTAGACTTTGAAGCAGAAGCTCAACACGTTCTTGTGGCTCTATTTTATAGCTTAGAGATGTAAGTTGAGAAAATAGAGCATTCAACATATTTAAGTGCTCCATCATTGAAGTGGATTCAGACATCCGAAGATTATAGAGTTTCCTTTTAAGAAATATTTTATTGTGCAATGATTTGGCCTCGTACAATTTTGTGAGATGATCTCAAATCTCCTTTGCTATCTTCTTCTCTTCTATGCTTGATAATACTTCATCTGCTAGTGCTAAATGAAGATTTGCAATAGCATTCCCATCCATGTCGTTCCATTTGTTGTCATCTGTGAAATTTGCTGGCCTCTCACTAATAGCTGCTAGACAATTATCCTACTAGGCTGCATGCTCCCAATTTTTCATAAAGCTTCCTTGAACCTTTCAACACTTTTTCACTAGCCATTGTAATACAAAATCAGCTCAATTATATTCCATAGTTGCTTCTATATCAGCAAGCACTTCAAACCATTGGAGGCTAAACCCACCACATTGGGTTAGACACAATAAAATCCCAAGTGTATACAAAAGAAAATGTTATTGCAATTCTTGTTTTCTTGTGCTTGCCCTAACTTTCTTCATTACCTCAACCTCCACTACTGCTTTACATCCCTTATACTTGCCTATAATGTGTTTCACAAGTTTTTCTCAAATTTTCCTCTTCCAAAGATGGGCAGGAGCACGTCCTCTCAATGGGATACCCAAAATCCAACCAACTTGGTTCGAAATTATCCTGATATTGACCCCTCTTGGTAACTCAAGGTTTCTCTGTGTTCAATTTGTCACACAACCAATAACATTAGTTTTGATTTAGTATTAGTTTTGGCAATTTCATCAAGTCTTCAAAGCCTAGCTCCATAACCCACTCCTTTTGCATGTCTGTCAACTTTTGCACCAACATCTTAAATGCCAATGGTATACAAATTATTATAATAAAATGTCAAAATAGTTTCAAACACATTTATTTTATCGATTTTGTTATTTTAATAAGTACCACCTTACCCCTATAGACTTTTTTTTCAACCCTTCTTAGTACATTTTCCCATTTCATCTTCATATTAGACTAGAACATTTATACGTATAGTCTTATTCTAATGTTTTTCTTAACCCCATGTCTACAACTCATTACAATGATGTAATTCAAGGATTCAGTTAACACAGCTCCTATAAACCCAACTTAATCACATCTATTTGAACTCTTTGTTAAATATAATAGAATCAATTATAAATAAATCCAGAATTTTTTCAACCACATATGATGAGCTTCTCTTAATTTCATATTCTCATTCTAAAATATAATAGCTATGAATATCAATATAGTTCCCCTCTAACACATTAAAATACTTATGCCCCTAAATCACAACCCAACAATAATAATTCTGCATATTGTTTCCACGCCACAATTCGCTATCCATGGCATCTTCCTCTTACTTTAATTACTACATTAATTAAATGCCAATATTTATCTCATATACAATTTCAACAATATCATAAATCAATCTTATAATCATCTAAACCAATTCAATTTCATTTCATTGCATTCTCTAATTACAGTCAATGATCAAAATTGGCCAACACTGCAAAACCTAATTTACATTAAGAACGGAGATGATGTCTTCTTGCTTGGTCATCGATAAATTTCAATTTTATGCCCTTCTTATTCTTCAATCATTCCCTTCATTTTCTCTATCGATCCTTCTTCGTATCTGGTCTCTTCCTTTTGTTCTAGGGTTTTTAACCCTAATTTCACAAAACGACATCTCTATTTCGGTCTCTTTTGCAGCAGCTCTTTTTTCTTCAAAATATAGTATCACTCTCTCTTTTCCCATAGCTCTTTCTTCTTCAAATTACATTATTATCCTTCCCTGTATCATTACGTTCACCTATATACGTGTATTTCTCAAACTAAACATCAAGGCCCATACTAATACTAAAGATACGTTATTTTACTATCGCACATATATGCGACTCAAGCAGCTAATAATTTTTAAAATATATGTTAGTCAAAGTTATTATTCGGTTTGATATTCATAAAGGTCTATTAGGCTGGCCTCTATTAGCACTGCCTAAAGATAGGTTGGATTAATGAATCATGAGCCTATTAATCTAATGGAAGGGGAGAGAATAATGTAACAACAGAGGGAAAAAATAACTAAATGGGAGGAACATAAAAAATTTAAAGAAATTGGGATTTAAAAAAATGAGAAGAGGATAGAGAAAAGAGGGAAATTGGTTGAGTCCCTAACTTTTATTTTCGTCATATGGTTAAGTCCTTTTGTCCCGAATTACCCATTTTTGCCATTAGTTCAAAGTACAAAGACTTAAATAATGTTATAATAAAAACAAAAAAGACAAAGCTTAGCAAAAGAAAAGAAACCCAACTATTCTCCCTCCCTTACCTCCCTCCCTCGCTTTCAACTATCGTAGATGGAAGCAAAGGGAAACCATGGGATAGCCCCAAGACATGAAAAAGCTTAACAAAACCACTTCACTGCACTAGTTAGGTTGAATCTACAGGCAAAACATTGATGAAAATCTATTTTGAAGAAAGGAAGTCCAAGTTTGAAATAGAAAAGGTATGTTTCCAATGATAATTGAACTTCATATAAAGTAGGTGAATTTATTGATTTTTTCACGATTTTGGCATGTTTAGTTCATAAATAATTGATATTTTCACCTTCAGTGGCTATAGTTGAAATGAAATAGAGTTATGTTTTATATAGTGGGAATGAAACTGAGTTTTTTCCCTACTCTGTTTTTTATTTTTGTTTGTTCAAAATGGATCTCCCACCATAACATTATCTTTTCATCCATCTTGATCGTGTTGTTAATACTACTGTGAATGTTGACCCTAATGAGTATTGTTACTTAGATTTGGTGAATGATATATATAAAACATTTCTTATTGATTCAACATAGACATAAGTTATGGAGATGACCTTTTTAATTGAACATGATAGGGGGTTGATGCACATGTTTGAGATGTTTAAGGAAATTAGCCAAGCTGAACTTTATGTTACAATAAATAATGTGGAACCTGTATGTAATACTTGCCGCTCAGTCCCGAAAGATCAGACAGTGAGTGCCACATTTGGTGTCAAAGACACCATCCTAAATAACATTTTAAATCATATTGCTTATGTCATGAATCATAAGTGATTAAGTATTCACAAGTTTAGCAAATAACAAAGTTCTTTTAAAAATGAATTGGAAAAATCCTATAGAAAACATGCAAAAGTTTCCCTCTAAAAACTGAGCCTGACAAAATAAGTGAATACAAAACACTCCCAATTGAAACTCCAATATCAACACAACAAAAATAATATTTTTATATTTCCATAACCATTCAGTTACACAAACCACCATAATAAACATCAAACTAAAAACATTAAAAATACATATATCAAGTCTTAGGAATGCAATCTCACATTACAAGTCAAATTGAAGTCATTCTTGAAGCCATCTCACCTTATGTTGTAGCTATATACAATGGTCTGAGATTAATTTGGATTTTAACTTTTAATAATTTAGATTTTGATCTTAACTTTTAATGGTATGGCCATAGTGTAGCAAGTATGTTAAGTTTTAACTTTACTTCAATAATCTAGATTTCGATAAAAAAACTATAAGATTTTAATTCACTGTAGCATCAAATGTTACTGTACAAATGTTTTTTTGTTAAGAGTGATGGGATGGCTATACTAAGAAAATTAGAAAGTTTAGTAAGGGCATTTTTGACTTTTTATCAAACACTTAATGGAAAAGTTAAAAAAAAATTGATGGAAGGACAAATTAATATAATTAATTAAAATCTAAGGATATTTTATTGTATTTTTTAAAATAAAGGGATAGGTTCTTAATTTATGATAAACTAAAAGGATAAAATTATAATTTTCCCTAATATATATCAACTTACTTAATTTAGATAACCCAATTAATACATTCTCAATTAATAATAATTATACATGTCATCTTTCTTATTTATATAAAACTAAGTTCTATCACTCCCAAAAATATTTTGTTCAGCTTTGAAGTTACTCTTCTAGTCTTTGAGCAGTAACCATGGTCTTCAACCTATGCGTGATAAAATTAACGCGCTGAGTGTAAAACTTAGTGTGCTCATAAATCACATATAATCCAATATTGTAATGGCAAATTGCTTAGAAACTTAAATTTGTAAAAGAATTTCATATTTATAAAATCATTTGAAAATCAAAACAAATAAACACCTTCTTAAATCATATAAACCATATTTTACATATAAATAATGACACTCCTAATTAACATTATACCATATCATATATTCATTTTAAAACTCAAATCCACATTAACATACTATAAGTATTCATTTAATAACAATATCATTTATTTTTAAACTAAGATCAGTTAATGAAATTTATTAATTTACTTTTCCTTAAAAGTATTTTCATAAGGAGATCACATACACTTAGGAGAAAGTGAATTAGATAAGATTTCATAAACTTATACATAATGGCCTTAATTCGCCAACAAAATCATAGAGGCTTCAAGAGCCTAGCTTATACATATGGAGCGCACCCACTTAAACATAAGGCACCCACATGCCTAGCATATAATCATAGCTAATATCATAATGGCATTGAAGCTGAGCATGCTTATCTTACACAATAAATCCAATCATACAATAATTTCAAACTAAGTATATTGGAGTCCAAAAATCACAAGAGGATAGGAGTTTTCTCGTTCAATCAAACATATTAACATAACTTTATTACACTTATATAACACATTTAAATACTTAACTTACATATATTTTATCATAGAGCTTATTTTTCACAATTTAACATTTTCTAAGTCATATGAAAAATCATACAATTAAGATTTAATACAAGATAATTTCTCCAATTAAATCTATCTTGAACATTATTTTAAAGGAATTATTGTCAAGAAAAAGCAAGAAAATCATCCTCTCCTTCAAGCTACATGGTTTGGCCTCTCTTAGCTAAGGAAGGAGGAGGAGTTTTTCTCTTCAAACAAACATGTAGTCATACTTAGAAATCACCCAAGATCACATTTATATGATCAAAATTCAACAACTCAAGCAAATCATACAAAATCCCCAAAATTTGGCATAGAACGTAGAAATTAAAACTTTGAAAAAATAAAAGGAATGAAAGGATTCAAGAGCACTAACCTTAAAACAAACTTAGAAAGCTTCAATCAAGCCTTGAAACCTTATTCTTTCATTTATCTTTGATGGAAGGCTCACCCACCTCCACGTAAAGGGATAAAGAAAATAAACAAAGAAAAGAAGGTGGAGCATGAATAAGCATGAAGATGCAAAGAAAACCTCAAATTAACTCTTAGTAATCAAAATCTTAACTTACTTGACTTAGTAGGAAATTTCCAAATTCTTTGAGTTCTAACTCCAAAAATCACTACAAAAACTTAAATCTCTAAGATTAATTACTAACTTAAGGTTTAATGTAGTTGTTTTAGTGTAATTTGTTACTAGAAAATTCAAGAAAAATAGAAAGGAGAGGAAGAAGAACATGTATAAAGAAGAAGAAGAAAACAAATAGTTGCAAGCTGGATGCTGAATTGGGGGAAGTGTTTTTAGTGCTAATGGAGTTAGAGGTACTAATTTTGGTGGTAATGGAGTTGGGGATACTGAATTTGCAACTACTAAGGTTAAGGGTAGTGAAATTAAAGGTAATGATGATGGGGTTACTAAATAATGGGTTATAGTGTTAGGGGTATTAAAATAGCGAGTAATGAGGCTGGGGGTATTGATTTTAGTGGTTGTAATGTTGGGGGTACTGAAGCTGGCCGTAATGAGGTTGGGGCTACTGAAACTAGGGGTTGTGAGGTTGGGGGTACTCAAATAGGGGGTAATGAGGTTGAGGGTACTCAAGTAGAGTGTAATGAGATTGGGGCTACTGAAGTAGGGGTTACTAATGTTGGTGATACTTAAGTGGGGGGTACTGATGTTGGTGATACTAGAGTAAAGGGTATTGAAGTAGGTACAAGTTCAAGATCAATGGCCAAAACTTATGGTTTTGGTGCTTAAATATGAGATGGGGTCCTACAGAATGAGGAGTCATCTGGTAGGGCAAGGATAGGTCTATGGGCAGAAGAAGTGGTTGTGCTACTATAAGTTAGATTCTTACTTCTACTGCTAAAGATGTAGAAGTATAAAGACCAATAAATAAAAAGAGTGAAAAAGGGAAAGAAAAAGTGGATAATGCAAGTTAAAGTAAGAATTACATATTAAGGAGCTAAAGCATTATTCCAAATGCGGGTTTAGGGGTAGATGACAAAGAGAATGATAATGACAATAGTGATAGCCACTATGATGGTGTTAGCTTCATAGATGATGAAGAAGATGACTTTAAATTGGATAATGATTTATCATTCATGAACCACTAGTGAGAGGTAATGCGTTATTTGAACATGTCGATGAGGAGGTTAATGTTTGGGATTCTGGTGTTGTTGATGAAGATATTGATGACTCTAATGATGGTTTGAGCAGTATTAATTCTGAAGCTCATGAAAGGTAGATGAATGACAGTGATGATGATCCATCTAAGGCATGTATGATGATGTATTTGTTGCAGCAGTTGATGGGGATATCACATTTAGGGTTAGTCAAATATTTGTTGGTGTAGATGAATTTAAGGAGGCCTTAAGAGATTATGCTTTTAAGGTGGAAAATCATTAAGTGGCACAAGAATGATGCTAAGAGAGTAATTGTGTCCTATAATTCAAGTGGTTACACTTGGAGATTTCATGCATCAAAGATGAATGACCACATGACTTTTGTGGTGAAGACCTTACAAGGTGAGCATTTATGTGTAAGTCCAATTGGGAATAAAAATCCCAATACCACCACTAGATGGGTTAAGAAGAAGCTACAAGATCAACTTCACTTAGATCCAAAAATGAGCTATGAGTCAATGTAGAGTGAACTTTCAGAGAAATTGGGGATTCAAGTTGAAGGTTGGCAGTTGTATAGAACAAGAGCCCAAGCCAAATCATACGTACATGGTTCTCATGCGGATAGCTATAATCATTTAAGAATATACATTGTAGCTTTACAAAGGTACAATCCAAGTACCTTTGTGAAATTTGAACCAAAACCAAGAAACACTAAAGCTGAGATTTTTTTAGGTTATTTGTATGCTTCAAGTCATTGACTGATAGATTCATCAAGGGTTGTAAGCGTTTTATAGGGTTGGATGGATGTCACCTAGAAAGGCCTTATAGAGGGGTGTTTTTATCAATTGTAACCTTAGACACAAATAGAAGGGTATTCTCTATTGCTTTTGGAATAATGGAGTCTAAGTTTAAAGAGTCTTGGGGGTCCTTTTAGATTGTTTATACCAACGCATTGGTCCCTCAATAACAAACAAGCCATGGACATTTCTGTTTGATAGGCAAAAGGTTAGAATCTTTACTTTAACTTTATTCACTTTAATTGTATGCATTTAATTTGTTATGTTCATGTAGCATGTTGAATATCTGTCTACCATTAGCGTCTAACTTTGTATGGATGCTTATTTTTTTATTGACATGCATAACGACGTTTAATAGATGTATTCTAGACTTGGTTTCCCAATGCATTACATAGGTTTTGTTGTAAACATATTGAGATGAATTTTAAAAAGGTACTTCCTGGTTTAACTCTTAAGAATCAATTTTGGACTAGTGCAAAATTCACATTCAATGATGAATTCAAATTGCATATGAAAGAAATTTTTGAAAAGCTAAATGGAAAACTATATTCATGGCTAATGAATATACCTCTGAATCAGTGGAGTGGGCATGCATTTCATCCTTATGCAAAAAGTGAACATGTGTCAAATAACATGACTGAATCCTTCAACAATTGGGTAGGAAAACTTAGAACAACGCCTATTGTTAGTTTGTTGGATGCATTGAGAGTGAAATGTGGTTTACTTGCGTAAAATATTTGCCAAAGCTACTTCATGGGAGGGAAAATTAGCACCCAAATGCATGAAGGGCATAAGGAAGTTAATGAACGAGAGTAGAGTTTGTAGAATGCTTCCTAGTAGTACTGATGAATTTGAGGTGAAAGAGGGAAGATTTGCATTTGTTGTTAATTTGAGCAAGAAGACTTATAGTTGTTCATGGTGGGAGATTTTCAACCTACTATGCAAACATGTTTTCTTAGCAATTGGGTACAAGAGGCTTAAAAGACTTTTGCCATGATTTTGACGTACTTGAGAGATATGTTGAGTGTTATAAGGGTGTCATTAATCCTATCCCTGAAACTAATTTCCAAGAAATTGATGAGAGTAAAATTATTCAGCCACCTGAAGTGAAGAGAAGATGGCCATGCCTAAAAATAAAAGAAACAGACAAGATGGTAAAGGACCATCCAGGTCCAGGAGCACTAGATCAATCACTGTTAGATGTAAACAGTGCTCTCAATTGGGACGTAACAAGAGAACATGTCAATCCTAGCCACCACTGCAAGCTCGGGTGTTTTTTATTTTAATTAGTGTTTTTTTATTATTTTTGGTGATTAAGTAGCTCTCAATTTGTGTTTGGTGCTCACATGCTTCTTTTTTTTTATTTCTTATGTGTATTGTTTTGCTTGGTTGAATTCTAATTTTTCATAATTTTGAATTATATTTTGTATCATGTACACTATAACCACATACAGTGCAGCTCTGAGTTGAATGACCCACAGGTTTGGTGAAATTATATTTTTTATTGTAGTTGACCTCTTTTTTATGTTGATGATATGAAATTTCTAAATTTTCTGTATGTTTTAGTTTTGGTACGTTGTGACTGTGTTTTTGCTTATTCATTTGTCTACTTTCTGCGTTTTGATTTTGGTTTACTGTGATTGTGTTTTTTCTTGTACATTTGTCAATTTTCTGCATTTTTGGTTTTGGTTTGATGTGACTGTGTTCTACTTTAAGCTAATCTATCAATTTTCTATAATTTTTCTATATGAGGCTAAAAGAAGGAGGAACAATGGAGGGCAATCTCAGAGTCAGAGGTAGTCGGGGGGGGGGGGGGGGGGAGATTAGGAA
>CANUEP010145158.1:0-24472 GCA_947857235.1 Jatropha podagrica | reverse complement strand
AAAGGAGTCATGGAACTGAAAAGATGAAAATGAAAGACAGGACTTATGTCCATGCTTCTTAACATTTTCCTTGTTGAATCCATAAAAGAGTATTATCTGAAATACTTATCATACTATCTAATTATAGGGGAAAAAATAAAGAATTGCCTTCCAGATTTATTCTAAATTTTATTTTCCCACTCTGAAAATAGAAAGTTTCAAGGGCATTTGAACCCTTAGAGGGATATTTTGCTGATACTTTTGGAATCAGCAAAATGCTTCCTCTATCTCACCAATCAACGAAGGCTAGGGTATTATTTTCCAAATACAAATCAGGTGTACTGGAACTTAGGGAATCATAGGAAACAATTTTCAACCAAAGACACATTTCAAAAGCAGTTTCTCTCCCAAGAAACCGAAAAAAACCATAGATTGTATCATCCCCACACTCTGAAAGACATTTTTATGAAGCATGATCACTGCTTGCACTTCCTAAACTCTTGAAAATAAGTTGGCAGGAGTAGGATGAAACGCAGCTAGTATAATTAGCTAGAACAAAATCACTGGTTATTGAGACAAATATTCTAGATGAACTCGTGTACCAATGTCCATTATACATCCATGTTCATTAGACACATTGCATTGCCTCATACTATACAATACAAGTGGTGGACACTGCCGCTTCAAGTTACACAGGAAGGCTATCATATTGGCATATCATTAAACCCTTTTTATTTATCAACAACCGGCAATTTCATGCCCCCTCACAATCTCACCACCACCCTCAACAGGGAAAAAAGAAACAAAAAATTCAAGTGAAATTTCTAACAGTAAAATGATAGAAAGAAGCATAACTACCAGATTGTGATGCAACGCTGATCTGCATATCTTTATTGGTGCTGGTTTCATTATCTAAGCCAGAATTAGCTTGGGACTGGATGGCTTCATCAGGAAGAGAACCATTCAAGTTCTCAGCTGAAGATGATTTTGATAAGTTAGGACTATTCCCAACTCCTCGCCACCATGGTTGAGAGTATATGGCTGATTGCAACACACTCTGTGCAGTCCGTTCTAACCGTTGATTTTGATTTTCAGATTTAGCAGGCATTATTCACTTCCTCCTAGCAAAATATCAACAGCTCAATCCCCAACCACTCTACTAAATAAAATAAAACAAAAATTACCAGAAACTGAAATACACAAAAAATAATAACAATAATAATAATAATAATAATAAGCAAAACTTTGAACATTACATTTAAGTCATGGAAAGCTCAAAAATTGAAAAAGGAAAGGAAATACAGGTAGTAATGGTGAAGCTGAGAAGTTTATGGTGCTTCACCTTTCTTAATATTTTTCCCTCAAAAAAAGACCAAAACACAATTTGTCAGAATTGCTATACCATCTTAGATAAAGGAACAGCATATGAAGAGAATAAATATGCTGAGCATAGAATTCCACGCAGCAAGGAAACAGAAAACGAATGCATAAATTTCACGACATGCATGCCACAACTCACAAACACTAATATAAGAAACATTCCATAAGAAAAACATATTCATCTTATTCCTGATGGTCACTAAAATACAGGATTGAAACACAAAGTTTAGAAAAAAATTAACAGAAGAAAAAGCTTTAACAGAACATCAAAAAATAAACGAAATTACAAATATCACCACTATTCATAATCCTTATACAAAACACTTTACTATAAACTAAAGACAAAAAATTTCATCTCAATTAAGATTTAACTCGACTTCAAATTTTGCTAAATCCGCTCCATTAAGCACAAACTTAAATAAAATACAAAACCAGAAAGCGATATACTATTCTTCTCTCGCAAACCCAAAACGCAAACTTTCCAAATTCCCGTTCTTTCCATTAAATTTTCGTCCAACAGGGGGGAAAACCATTATAGAAAAAAAACACACACACACACACAAATTACGACACCAAAGACAAAATTTGGATCAAAATGGAGCAGAAAAAAAAGAAATTTGAACAGGGACCAGAAATAATTACTTACTGTGGGATTGAAACCGTAGAGCTCTTAGAGCTTCGAGAATCTATGTAAAGGTCATCGATTTTGGTCCAGTTTTTCTTATTTTCTTTTTATTTATTTATTTTTCCTGTGCAACCTGAAGAGAGACACAGTGGCATTTCGATAGAGAAAGAGAACAATATATAAAAAAAATTATTTAGGTATTTTGAAGAAACGGAGATAATTATTTTTTGTTTTTATTTTAAATTAATTATTTATTATTTATTGTTCACGCAAAGGTCGTTTTCTTTGTCTGTTCTAAGGAAGAAAATGATAAGTTTACGGACATAAGGTGTAGACTTTCTAGTAGGACAAAACTACCCCTCGTCATTTCTTTTTATTTTGTTATTTTTATTTTTCACTATCTTTCTTTATTTTTTTGTGCAAGGTATTAGCTATTTATTACATTTAAAATTATATTGAAGCAATTATAGTTATTCTTAATATATTTATATTAGAATAAATATATACTTTTAAATTTTAATAATAATAAAATTAGTTTTTATATAAAAGCAAGTATAGTCTAGATTATAAGCATTTTCATTTTTTATTAAGTGAAGAAAAAAAATATAATTTCACATTCAATGTAAATGCTTGTTATTTACACAAATTAATTAAAAAGACAATTGAATTTAAATAGTAAAATAAAAAAAAAAGCTAGAAATTGATTTATTTAAAAATAAATAAAACATTGTATAACATCATTATTGCTTAAAAAAGCATGGTAAGAAAGCAAAAGTGGAAGACAATTTCCATAAATCATAAAATTCCTTAGAATGGAAGATTGCAAATGAAATTGCACTAATATGAATCTATCATTACCAAAAAGAAAAGGAAAAAAAAAACATAAAATATTATATTCCATTTCTTTTTAGACCCAAAAAGGAAAGTGAAAAAAAGGAAGTAAGCACATTACTTGAAATCCTACAAAGTACAATATCAAGATACCAAAAGCTATACAAATGTAGAACAAGAAAAGTGAAATTATCCATAATTTTTCTCTTTATTTTGCCAAAAACCAAAAAAATAAAATATAAAAATTATTTAATTAGTTATGATTCGATTGATCTTCGTACATCTTATAGACTATATAGAAAATAAAAATTCGAAGATGACAAAGTTGTCCCACAAATTAGTGACATAACCACTTTTCTACCATAGCTTTGGAGTTTTCTTTAGCTTTTAGAAATGCTTGAGTACTAAACTTTAAACATTTACCTAACTTGGTTATTGTACAAGTTTTAGTTGATAAGTTAGTATCATCCTAGAAAATTAGTCAGTCTCAACACTTTTTATTTCTTATTATTCCATGTTTTGTTGCTTGCAAAGTTAAGGTTCTAAAATTAATTATTTTCAAATTCCATATTTAAATAAATACGACACATTTTAATATGTTTTTTTTTTCGGGTGTATGTATCGAAATTTGAAAAATATTTAAATTTTAATATTTGGTATATAAATTTTCAATTGATAATTAAGACTTTGTTTGTTTTCAGGAAAAAATATTTTTCAACGGGTAATTTTACGGAAATAATCGAAGTTTAAAAGTGTAATAAATTTATTATTTAAAGTATTATTTTGAAATTCAATAATTATAGTTTGAGATTGGGGCTTATTAACCCTAAAAATTGATATTTTCATTTTTTTTCTTCAATTTTTTTTAACTTATTTCGTGAAAGGAAATTGGAAGAAAGGGTAATATCGACATTACACACAACAATAATAATTAATTTAGATTAATGGAGAATAAAGAAATTGAAAAAAAAAAGGAAATTGTTTAAAATTAAAAGTCGTGAAGGTGGGAATTTTGCTAGCACTGACACATGTATGGACAACACTACGTTTCAAAATCATAATACTAATATCTGGACCCACAGACTTTATACTTTGCCACGTTGTACTGTCGCACTACGAAATTGTCAACTTGGCGAAATCTCAGCAAGTCAGCAACTAACGATCTGCGAATTGATGATGATTATAACGGTGATACGCCGTTTGATGACGACGTTGTTGTCTTGATCCTAGGTAGCAGCCATCCGTCAACTCGGTCCCCTTTTTTGGTTTTTCGTTGGAAATTATTAATTATTATTAATTATTAATAATATTTTTTTGATTTAAAATCTTTAATAAAAAATTTATATCTACTCTAATATAAATGCATTCATTTGGTATATTTTTAATTTTTATTAATTTAATTTAATTTATAAGTGAAGTAAATTCTAAGGATGAAAAAGGAGAGGAGGTCAAAATCCATGTGAATGGAGGCACTGGGCACGTGTGCACAGGCTGGCGTGTAGAGCACCGAGATGAAAGCCACGTAGAAATCAGAGGCTAATCTTAACGACAGCTGGCAAAACTAGGTCTCTGCCAATGGAATCGAACCACTTGTATTATATAGATTAATATGATTTGTAGTGTTTTTTATAACCCATCGTGGTTAATTTAATTTGACCAAATCTTTTCAAATCAAACCAAACAAACACCAACATTCCCCACTCACTACAAAGTGCATGAAACTTCCCACTCTCAGGGAGACGATGACATGGCCCGGGGATTACGGAGACACATCCTAAGCAAAACCAGAGTATCTGTCTGATCAAATAAATAAGAAAATATAAAAAGCAACTCAACAGAAAAAAGGGCTCTCATTATTTAATTTGTACTTTACTTCAACAAAGTGATGCCTGCAATTTTTTTCCCCTCAAAAAAGAATGCAAAACAAACCCAATTGGGAATCTTAACTTCAATAGAAAAGCCAAGACATTGAGCAAAATACATTCTTCCCAAGACTTAATGTAGTCCATTTTCCCACCTTAAAATCTGCGAATAAAACTAAAACAAAATATTTCTATGAAACTTTACAGGGTAAATCAATATGTTCCTGCATGAAAGGAACATTTATGTTTCAGCTCAATTGGGTTCCATTCGCGTCTCAATTGGATCAGTATTTCATTGAACATAAGATCATTGACCTTCAGGAATGGCAGCAGCTACCTGGCTATGGAAACATTCCCTCAAGAAATTCATCGAAGTTTTCATCATCAGCTTTATGATCATGTCCTGATATTGAAGCCTTTTTACCTGTTCAGAGGGGGAAAAGGCATAAATTGTACCTGTAAGCACACACGATCTAAGGTTGAGAGAGAGAGAGAGAGAGAGAGGAGAGACTGTCTACTAATTGATAACTGTTTCGTGTATTTCCCATTAGCATACAAAGTTATCAAATTTGTGGAAATAATATGCCATTCATCCCGGTGTATCGACTAATGAAGAGTAAATGTAGATAAAGTAATATAAGTAGCATCTATAGACCTTTTTTCCTATTCTCTCTCCTCCCTTCATTATCTGAATCATCATCAATTCTTGATCGTTCCCTGAAAACAAACTGTTGGTCAGCCTCTATACACTAGAAGTTGGGATAATCATAATTTAACTGTGGTAATGTGTTGACAGGTAAAATAGAACCTAAGAGAGTCCATAGTCCCTACCTCTTTCTTTTATGCTCTTCCTCATCCCTTTTCTCTAATTTTTCTTTTTCTTTCCTATTTTTGTAGTTAAGCTTTTCCACACATCTGTCAGAATCACTCAGGATAAAGAATAGCAACCAAGAATACATTATTGACAAGTGATCTCAGGTTACATGAAAAAAGAAATGGATTGCATAAAACAAAACTGTCCTCAAATAGATATATAAAAATTCAGTAGTTAGCTTCCATATATACTAACTCACCTTTCACAAGTTACCAACTTCACAAGGGCTTGCTTGTTTTCACCAGCTTCAAAATAAGAAAAGTTCACCTGCAATATATCAGAGGGAAAATGTGAATTGTTGACATCATGGCAGGTCAAAACAAGTCATGCATCACGATGGTTCTTGAATGGACATGTTCCATTATGATCACAAGCATAAAATAAAACTAAAGCGACAGGTAAGCCATATTTGTACATTGACGTGCTATGATGCCACAGTGATGAACAAGCTCATAAAAGATACTGACACTAAAGTACTTTTGCTTAGAATTTAAAGAGTACATATGCTTACCTCATAGCTTGCCAAGCCATCTTTCTCATCACAATGTTTGTTACCACATATGAACTGCCCTGACAGAAACGGGTAAAGTCAATTTGTAATACCAAACAATCATACGTCCTTTTAAGAGTACAAGGAACAAAATGGGTATGCAGAAGCCAAATAATTCAATAAGAAGGGAAAATATATCTGTGTCTGTGCATCATAAATTACTGCACTGGCGTGTCCCAAATACACATCAGGCATTTGACAGGAAAATTAGATACAAAAGATTTCAAATTCATTGATAACATCTGAAAACACATTACTATTTAAATTTCAGGTGATATTGGTTATGCATAACAAATCATATCAAATTAAAAAAAAAGAAAAAGAAAAAGTAAAGATACATTCATTCAATTATTTCCCAAATGATACTAGTTCTACAATAAACCATTGAGGATATAACAGATTATATATAAAACAATGAATGAAGATAATTGTATTACCTTTCCCAGATATGACTTCCTTCTCTGTTCTCCATCTCAAACCAATCTATAGGAAAAACTTAACAAAAGGAGAAAAGTTATTAAAATATAATGCAACTCAACATTAAAGTTCTTTGCAGCAAAACTAGGCATGCATTATTCTGTTTCTCATACTTAGCCTTTCTATAGAAGTTTAGAATAATGACTATATGGTATATGAAATGAAGTTCACAAAACCTTTTTTTTTTTTTAAACGTGAAATAGTCTCTTAGCATAAGAATAGCTCCATCTAGAGCACAGATACTGGAAACAGCTTGGACTAGAAATATTTATACAGTGGATGACCACATACCTTACCATTCTTGTATTGAGACATGTCAGCTATGCAGTATCTTCAAATAGTTTAAGGCAACAGGCAAGGCTTTACGAGTTTGCTAATGTAATTATAATGAATATGTGGTAGCAGCAAAGAATATGGTTTACAACCAGAAAAAAACAATAAATTGTTCAGAGAAAATGAAATGAGATCTTTTAAGAAAGGATACTCTTTAAACAGCTTATCATAGTAACGCTTAACCAGCCTTTGCTCCCAGGACGTATCCATGTCATCTTCCTCGGTACGTATAAACCTTAAACAATAGAAGTGGTAATCATTAGACAATGCTAAAGTTTCATGTTAAAAACAGAAAACAGATCATTAAATACATATAGGGAATTCCCATCATTAGTCTGTGTTAACAAATTCTGTAGAAACAGATTCCCAATGCCATGTACACTACACGTGGAAGAGCTTAACTTAGAAGCAAAAAGTCAAGTTGTTGACTAAAGATAATCAGCTGTGAAAAGTAAATTACAAAGACTCTTGAAACAAGATCAATAAACCTGTATCCTTCTCTTAAGGTGTCCTGATCCGTTGTAACTGGCAACTTAACATTTGCAGACTTCTCTTTCCCATAGAAACTAACTGCATCAAGATTATACCCACAGGAAAACCAATATATTATTCAGAACAAATCTACATCATTAAACCATAATCTGGCCTAATCACCAACAGGCCACAAAGCACATAAAAAAAAGGTCACAAGAAGTAATTTTTACATAAAGAAAAGAAAATATATGGATGATTGTAGCCTCCTTCATTTCTTAGTAGAAGAGATTGTTCATCATCCATTTGCTTTCGGACATAAAAGATTCCACAAATACAAACCTCCCTATTTGCGTAATTCCATTTACGTCCATTTTCAACTATCAAATAAATAAATACTCTTTCTGCATAATTTCATAACATCTTCATATTTCAACTAACAGAATTGAAAAAAAAAAAGAAAAGAAAAAGTTTTTAGACCTAATTCAGTTTACGCATCCTTTTTTCATATTTCAAAGCTTCAAAGCATTAATTGATTAAACGAGAGTTCGTTATTACCATAATCATTCACGAATTTCTTGTGACGATCGTAAGCGTTGAGGCCTCGAATGTGAGCTTGGTATTGCCTGTCAATAACAGAGTTTCAGTAGTAATTCCATCGAAGTTGGAAGAAGAAAAAGGAGGTATTATAGAAGTTACTGTTTTCTCTCTTCTCTATCGTAGATTGCAGATTTTAGAGAGCCGAAAGATGCCATTTTTGCTGTAATCTGCTTCGAAGTGCAAAGCCCTAATTTGCCGCGTTTCTAATTGGAAGTTTTGCTGCTGGCGAGTCTCTAACGACACAAATAGGGATCGTTTCAAACCTGTTTTATTAATAGACCACCGGTCGTTTCAAGCGAATATTTTCACGAACGACAGAACGGCTGTATCAGTCCTCGGTCGTTTCAGCCGAGTTTCACGTTAAATTTTTTATCAGGGAAATTTTGTTTTCCCTTGAAAAAATATTTTTCCTTGTAAATATATGCATTATTTTTCAATAAAAACCTGATATGAAAATTAATTGAAACATGGTTTTATAAAGATTTTTACTTTTTTTGTCGTTCACTAATAATTTTATCTGATAGCATCCATTTAGAAATCACTTAAATATCTTTTGATTTTATTAGTTTTATTTTATTTTAAAAAGGAAAAGTTAAAAAAAAAAAAAACCTTATCTATAATCTATAATATATATAAAAGTACAAATGTGAGGAACATTTGATCTCCAAAATGCCTCTACGTATTCTAATTAATAAAAAATATTATTAAAAATAATTTAATCTTAATAGTTAAGTTGAGACCATATTATTTTTATTTTTCTATTCTAATTATTATTATTATAATTTTAATATAATTCTAATTAGGAATTTGGTCTATCATACCACTATATATAGATGTTTAGTTTTGATTATTTTTCGTTATCAATAATTTGTTGCTTTTGCTATTTTAAATGAAATTATTAAATTTGCAATCATATTTTCTTCTTGTTGTGAGTGTTAACTCTCTTTATTTATAAATTAATAAAATAATTATTATTTATATTTATTATAATTTAATATCTTTATATCTCTTGATTTCTTTTTAAAGTTATAAATTATAAAGTACACACAAAATATTTTTCTTCCCGCCTTATGAGACTAAGATAGACCTAAGTCCTCCTATCTGCTGACTCGAGCTTTAAGAGACACTCAGACTTCTTGATGCTCTGCATTATGATATAATAAATCATAAACAAAATAATTATACCGGCGATTATGCACAAGAATCACACAATACCTAATCCGGTCACATAATATCTAATCTTTCAATCAAATAATCTCAACGTTGCTTTTAACATAAGTTAGAGAAATTAGAATTTACTATGAAATTGAACTTAGTAATCCTTATTATTATATTTTTCATATTATTATTTTTACAGCATATAATTAAATATCTTTTTTAGCTATCGTTACGATGTTACACTTGTGGTGATATTGAAAATATTCAAACTGTTAACAAGTAACAATGATATTTATTTCAAATATTTTATATAATATTAATGGTTCATTGTTGTAATATTTTTAATTAGATATATAATGTCTATGAATAGTTTTGTAATGTCTTTTAATTTATTTTATAGGTATAATGTCAATTTCAGTATAATTGATACATATAATAAACCTTTGAAATAAAAAAAAAATTATATAATGAGTACAAATAACGGGCATCTAAGTGCAACACACGTTCTAAAAAACTAGTAGTAAATAAAAGAATTTATATTTTCATGTATAGTCTTATTATTTAATATTAAAATAATTAAAAATAAAATATATCTATTAATATATAATTAACATTAATTATCTATTAAGCATAATATTTAAAATAAAATTTAATTGATATGTAGTTAATGTTAATTATCCAATATTTAAAATAAAATTTAATTGGTCATCAATAAAATTATTTTATTTTAAATTTCATTAAGAGTATCGTCAGGAATCCCATTATTTTCCCTCATTCCCACTTTTATAAATAACTAATTTTTTGTAAGACGTGCATTGTACGTTGACTATACTCATTATATATTTATTTTTTTATTTATATAACATTAAAGTATAAATTTTATTTAGATTAATATAAAAATAAGTGGTTAATTTATATTATACCTTGACATACAAACTACTTGTTATAATACTTTTATATACTTAATTCTGTTTTTATATAATCAAGTAGTCTCAGAATAAAATTTAACTCAATCCCTAGACTTAATTGTTTAGTCCCTAATTTATAAATGAAATTTTCAAAATTATAATAAGTGCAAAAAAAATCATTATTTAATCTCCAATCTCTACCTTTAACTCCAAATTAATATCTATATACAACTATAATAAACAATAATAATAAATTACTTTTTACTGTTAGGTAAAAGAAAAAAAATGAGATGATAATTTGAATTAACAGTAGAAGTCATTTGGCTATGTTAGCAGTATTATTTACCTAGTGAAATATATACACATGCACACAAATTCTTGAAATCTTAAAAATTGACTCAAATAGAACTATATAGTTTTAGTTTTTTTTCAGTTTTCTAAACACAATTTTCTTTTAAATAAAAAAGATTTAGGATATAAAAGAAAAAAATATCAAGAAAATTTCAAATGTTTAATTATAAGTAGACCGTATATTTATCATAATAAAATTTAAATTTCTTACTAAATTAAAATGATAGTAACAAATTATTCAGTAATGAAAAAGAAAATAAAAAATTATTATAAAAAATAAAACTCTTTCAAAACTCACCAAATAAAAAAATATTTTAATGTATATAAATATATCAATAAATATTATATATATTTTAAATTAAAATTTTCAACTGTTTATCATCTCAGGTTTAATTATGTAAATTTTATTTAAAAATTTACTTTTAAAAAAATATATCCAATCAAATCTTACAAACATAAAAAAATATTAATAAAAATAATATAATTTTTTCTTCTTTTTTATCTCTCCTAAATAAAAAAATTATATATATTATATTTAAAATTTTATTTTTAAAAAAATACATCTAATCAAATCATACAAATATAAAGAAAAAAAGAATATTAATAAAAGAACATATATATATATATATATATATCCTAAAAAAATTAAATATTTAATAACTAAAACATAAAAATATTTTTAAATGTATCATTATCATATATATTTATTAAAAAATAAATTTAGCAAAGATAAAATTTAAATTTTTAATTGCTTAATTATCTATATTTATTTATTTAAAAAATAATTTCTTTTAATTCATTATGAGACCTAATGAACAAAAATAACACTTTGAGTTACCAATAAGGACTAACTTTTCACTCACTAAATTGATAAAAATACTTATCATGGAGAAAATTTGAACTTGAAACATCTCCTCTTCACGTAAGTGAGAAGACATTAATGGCTTAAAAATAATTTTATAAATATATTACTAATAAAATATAATTTTCTAATTAACTATGACTAAAATTATTTTAGGATATCCTAAATTTCATTAAAGGCACTATTGAAAATCTCATTATTCCCCTTTACTACTTTTATATATAGTATGGATATATATCTATATCTTATTTTGGATTTTTTTTTATTTCATTTTATTACATCTATATCTTAAGTTTTGAATTTTTTTTCTTTTATGTGTTTTATTTTATTAGAGAATAAGTATTTTATATAAAATTAAATTAAGATTTTACTTATAATATTCCCCATATTATTATGCATTTTTTCATCTTATTTTTTAATAAAAATTCAGGGTGCATAATTCTTTTAGATTATATTATAATTTCTATAATTATTTATGCATAATGTGAGAATTTAGGGATTAATTATCCTTTTAAATTTATGAAAATTGAGGGATTAGTTATCTTTTGAAAATCTATACATTACCTATAAAATTGAAACATATTAGTTATCTTTTGTTTTAACATTATAAAATTCTAAATAATATAAGACAATATAATTAATATTTAATATTAAAAAATAAAAATGAGTACAAATAACAAGTAAAAGTGAGCAATGAAATAAAAAGTTGCGCGAATACGAATAAATATAGTCAACAAACAATGCACGTCATAAAAGACTAGTTATCTATCACGTTTCTATCAACAAACATTATAAGATTATAGAAAATGCGGAAGGTGGAGTAATAATATTTCGGTAATTAATGTACTAAAATAACAAACCCAACTAGATTCCTATATTGTGGCAGTATATCACAAGTCTAACTTACCTGCTAATTTTGTCTATCAAGACCCTGACATGTAAGTGTAACAAGACTGAGCTCCAAGAACAAGCTCAAGAATTTTTTCTGCATATTGACAAGGATATTTGTAAGAAGAATCCAAAATTTAAAAAATTCTCCGAGGAAGAAGTAAATACAAGTAGAATACACTAAGTACTATAGTAAAGATGTGCTTCTGTGATAATAAAGAAAAAAAAAAAAACATGAACATAAGACTGCAAAATTTGAACTGAAGAGAATATACAAAACGCACCCGTTAGAAGTCCGATAATTGGAACAGGTTCCAGTAGTTTTTCCTTGCTTACAAGTCTTTGCCTGAAATAATTAACAGGGATTGTGTAATTACTTGGATTAACTATATCGGAAAAGATTCCGACTTAGACACTGCAAAAATTAGAAAGAAACTTGCAAAAAAAATCAGTACTTGATGTACTTGCCAAAGAATGGATCTCTCATAAGGTAAAGCGCCCATAACAATTTTCTTCTTTTTAACTGATACATACGCAAAATAGACGCCTATTTAGAATCACATCTATGTATATATATGCTCTGAATTAATGAGCCTTATGCATTAGAAAATTGCAAAAGTGAAATCCAATAGAATGCAAACCTCATTCTTTTCAGGGCCAGTAAGATTAAGCTTTTGTTGTTTTCTGATATGCCTGGACTTTGTAGCTTGTGTTAGAAAGCCTATTCCAACTAAGTCCATAGCCAGGGAAAAAAACCAAGGCGTCCAAGACCAAATTCCATATTTTCTGATAAACAAGACATAAATTAGAGGTCTTGTGATAAAAAGAACCTCTCCAAGGACAAACAAACCTCCATGAAAACCTTTCTCAGACAACATTGTGGAAAGCGGTGTTTTCTCGGTCACAGAAGCTGTATAGAAATAATTGTAAATATTAATGGCATAAATAGAAATCTAATGAGATCCTTTCGAGCTTTTTTGGTATAAATGAATTTCATAAAACTTTCTAGAATTTATTTGGAATTTCTTATTTCCATGCTTCAATGAATGAAGATATTCATTGCAATCCCATGAGTTCAATATAATTAAACCAAATTCTATTATTAAATGATATATATTTCAAAGTAATACCAAAAAATAGATAAGAGTAATATTTACATGGAAGCTCCATAATGTCATGCTGATCTTGATTCCCACCAAAAGATACTGGGTCAGGTATCATCCTAGCATTTTCTTCAAACAAGCTCAAAGGAGACAATCCCTGCCCTTCTAAGTTCCATGGATTCTCTCTATTAATATCTTGTAAATGACCAAGTTTATTATTATGGCTTCTAGGCTTTGGAAAATCTCCAATGTTACACTCAGAAGATAAATTTGAATGCTTTTCAATATTTGGTGTTTCTCCTCCATGCAGAAGCATCTTATATCCACTATTCCAGAACAAAGCAAGCCTAACTAAAACCCTGAGTATAAGAATATACAATAATTAAGAGTACTATATACATATATATATGCCCGAATTAAAACTCAGTTCAAATGAATAAAAATAGTGACACACTTGTTTTGCGAAAAGGCAGCTTACTTCATTGCTTCCATAAAAGCTATGAAATCCCATTTCTTATCTTCACCATAATATTGTTCTGCTGTAACTTCAACAAGTCTTTCCAACTCCTTTATTGCGGATATATAAAATGAATAAGGGAAACAAAAAGGATCCACAAGGCCTGGACTTATCTGGGTTGGAGTGGAGTCGATTATATGCTCATTAATAGCAGTGATTATACCAAAGATAGCACTTACTGCAGAGGGTTACTGAATTGATCAATTCAACAATTCCAGGCAATAACATAAAAATCAAATAAGGAATATTGGAAAACTCAAAGGAACTTAATTTGCAACCTAATTTTCCTTTCTTTTCTTTTCTTTTCTTCTCTTTTCGAGTCTAACAAAATAACAAATTTGCATTCAGCAAACCCAGCAGAAGCACAGAGCATTTTTATATGTTGCGGATAAAAACAATAGAAATTAAGAATAAGGAACGGAAAAACCCTGCCAAATTCTTAACTCAAAAGAAGAAGCCAAATGTTACCAAAATTTCAAAAAACCTGCTTCTGATGCTATTTCTGAATCGGAAATCCGCTCAGGAAGAAGCCATGTCAATCCCTGACAAAAAATATTCAATACCCATATCAGATATTGCTCGAATATATAAACAAATTCCATTGATTTTCATATTTGAACCCAAAAATAAAATCATCAAATGCAAACCAATTCGTAAAATAATCTCCTTGTCCAGGATCTTCTGTATTTAATAGTCATAGTTATAGAAACACACAGCTTACATTGGCAAGAGAATCGAGCTTGTGCACGTAATCTTTATTGCTTCTAACCCATCTTTTATAAGCCTCCATAGATTCAAATCTTTACCCAGAAAAAGAAAACTGATAGAGAGACTCATCTCTCTAAATCAAACTCTTTTTGGTTTTCTTCTTCAGTAATAAATGAATGGTTAATTATAGTAACAGTGTCTTTAACATTTTTGAATTTTTTATAAAACAAAATTGCAATTCATTTTTTCTTTTTTTTTTTTTTATAAATATTCATTTAATTTAGCTTTCCTTTTTCATTTTTTAAAACTTTTTTATCTTATATCACTTACCAAAAACTAAATTTGAAAAATTTCCCTGATCCTCTTTTGATTACAAAATGAAGTCAAAAGAAACAATGCTCAACTCACTTCTCAACAGTCAGCTTTTTCATTACTTAACCCCCTATAAGAAAAGAGGTTTGTCCTTCTCTTATTCTCAAATTCAAAAATTTGTCTCTATCGACACAGTTTTCTTCCACAGAGCCTCCTGAGCTTATTTTCTTTTTTACTTTTCCGTCTTTCTTCTTTAAAATACAAAGAATCCTTTGGCTTTTAAAACTCTTCTCTCTATTTTTGTTTTTCTCTCTCACACTTACGTTTGTTTCCTTTCGCTCTTCTGCTTAGTTCTTTCATTGTCATTTTCTCTTTGGAAAACGCTTATCCTAGTAATTTTTTTTTAAATTTTCATTGATCTATAGACTAGTTGCGGATAAGAAATTTCCTTTGTGGAATAGAGGTATATATGCATAGTATAGTATTGACGAAGAAATTATTAATTAAACCAGATTTACCACGTTAGCAGCTATACATTCATCTAATAAAATATAAAATAAAATTAACTCAGCAATTTGCTGCTTTTTTCCATTCCATATTAGCACATAAGTTTCTTATTTCTAACCAAATGGAAATCGTAAAAGAATTAAAGAAATCAATAAGAATATTATAAAATAATTAATAAACAAAATAACTATCATTAATATTTTTTCAATAATAATATTATTAAAATTCAAATTTTTAATAATTAATGAAAGTATAAATATCATTAATATTATTCCAGAGCAATACATAAAATAGTAATAACATTAAAATTTATCATTGGTGAGTTTGGCAAAACTATTCTTTCGTTTTGCAAATATTTTTTGATATCCTTTGCTGGGTAGTATTATTAAAATCGTCAATTCTTAATTCCTAGATTATCTATTCAGAAGAACCTATTAAATCTTGGAAAGGGTTTCATCCTATTTTTTTTTATCTCTTTGCGCTGATTGTGAAATAATCCTTTTAGGACAACGCTCTTGCATGTCTCAGGTTGCGGTTTGTTCTACAATCTGAAAGGATTATGGCTTTCTCTTCCGCCGTTAACAACTCCTCTACACCCATTGTTCCTTCTGCACTTGAAAAATTCAGGAGTTGTCGACGCCTTTGTTCCTATCATTCATGTTGTCTCCCACGCAAAGTTGTTTCCCACTATCTCTAAAATTGAGATATTCGATGGTCAAAATTTCAAGAGGTGGCAGGACCGAATTCATTCCACTCTTTATATGCATGGTGTTGCTACTGCCCTCACTGACCCTAAGCCTGTTGTCTCTGTTGATCCGGAACTCCACAAGGTTTGGACTCATGCCAACAAAGTCTACTGACATACTATCATTAACACACCGTCCAATGATTTGTTTGATGTGTACTCGTCCTAAAAAGAGGCTAAGGAGATTGGGGACTCCATGGTCACCAAATACGCTATTGAAGATTTCAGAAAACAAAAATTTGTGACTGGAAATTTCTACAGATGGGAGATGTTAGGAAACAAAAATATCAAGGTCCAGATTAATGAATACCACATGCTACTTGAAGATCTTAAACTTGAAAACATCACTCTTCAGGAGGAACTTGTAGCAGGGATGCTGATCGAGAAGCTACCAGACTCATGAAGGACTTCAAACAGCAATTGAAGCACAAACACAAGTAGTTGTCTCTAGCTGATCGGATCACCCACATCATCATTGAGGACACCAACAGAAGGGAACTCAGAGCTGCCAAAGCAAGGGAGACAACTATAAAAGCAAACTTGGTGGAAGACAGAAAGTAATAAAAAAGGTATGTTAGGAAACCTGATTATATGCCTAAAGCTACCAATCCCACCTTCAAAAAGAAGAAAATTAGCTTTGTGTGTGGAAAGCTAGGTCATTGTGCACCTCAGCGCAGGAAGAGAGTGAAAAATGACGTTCCTCCTAAGCTAGAAGCAAACTTCGTGGAAGGGGATGACATAATTGCTGTTATCATTTTTCAAATTAATCTAGTGGCTGATGTGAAAGAATGGGTGATAGAGTGCTACTGGGCATATATGTGCTAAAAGAGATGCTTTTACCTCCTACACTCCAGTAGGGGAAGGAGAAGAACACGTGTATCTTGGTGATTCTTGAACAGCTGATGTTCTTGGTAAAGAAAAAGTTATTCTCAAACTCACATTTGGCAAGATCCTAGCTCTCAATGAAGTCCTTCATGTGCCTAAACATTAGAGCAAGTTTGATTTATGTGTCTTTGTTAGGAAAAGTTAGGGTTAAGGCGTCATTTGAATCTGACAAGATTGTAATGACTAAGAGTAACATTTTTGTGGGCAAAGGGTATTGGATAACATTTCTGAAATTATGAATGGAAATGCTTATGCTTATGCTTATTTGATTGGTTCCTTTGATTTATGGCATGCTAAACTAGGATAGGTGAATTTTCCTTATGTTAAGAAAATGCAACATGTTGGTTTAATTTTCTACTTAAGTAATTCCTGTATCAATAAATATGAAATCTGTGATGAATCAAAACTGACTAAAAAATCACATCCTTTTATGAATAGGGAAACTGAGTTGCTTAGTCTTGTTCAGGGAGATTTAAAACAAACTATGAATAGAGATGGTAAAAAATATAATATAAATTTTATATATGACTTTCTAGATACACCAAAGTATATTTATGTAGAAATAAAGATGAGGCATTTAATATATTCTTATTATATAAGGCAGAAGAAGAAAATTAATTAAATAAAAGATCAAAAGAGTAAGATCAGATAGGGATGGAGAATATTTTTCTTTTAATGATTACTGTGAAAAAGAAGGAATAATTCATGAAATTACTCCTCCTTATTCACCTAAATCTAATGGAGTAGTAGAAAGAAAAAAAAAATAGAACTTTGAAACAAATGATGAATGCTTTGCTTGTTAGTTCTTATGCACTGATAACTTGTGGGATGAAGCATTACTTTCTACATGTGAGTTTCATAATTTTATTCCTCACAGGAAAACTGGTAAGACACCATATGAATTGTGGAAAGGCTATAAGCCAATAAGTTATTTAAAAGTGTGGGAGTGTCTTGCTAAGGTAATGCTTCTTGATCCTAAAAAAAGAAAGGTTGGCTCTAAAACCTCTGATTGCTTGTTTATTGGTTATGCTAAACAATGCTGCATATAGATTTCTTGTTTTATAAAATGGTGCGATTGATTGCAACACTATAATTGAGACTAAAAATGCTGAATTTTTTAAAGATATTTCTCCATTAAAAATTAATAATATTTCTCATGCATTTGAACAACCAATTTTTGAAAATTTGATAAAGATTTGAGAAGAAGTAAAAGGCAAAGGAAAGAAACTTCCTTTGGAAATGATGTTTATACTTATCTTGTTGAAAATGACCCTTTAATTTATAATGATGTTATTTCATCTTCTGATGCTTCATTTTGGAATGAGGCCATTAAAACTCAAATTGATTTTATTACTCAAAACAAAACTTGGATTTTAGTAGATTTACCTCCAAGAGCAAAACCTATTAGTTGTAAATGGATTTTCAAAAGAAACTACAAACCTGATGGTTTTATTGAAAAATACAAAGCTAGATTAGTAGCAAAAAGTTTTACTCAAAAACCAAATATGACTATTTTGATAACTTTGCTCATGTGACTAGAATTGCTTTAATTCGAGTTTTCCTTGCCTTGGCTTCTACCCATAAACTTTTTATTCATCAAATGGATGTCAAAATAACCTTTTTAAATGGTGATCTAGAAGAAGAGATCTATATGGTTTAACTAGATGTTGTGTTGTTCCCAATCAAAAAAATAAAGTTTGCAAACTTCTCAAATCCTTGTATGATTTAAAACAAGCACATAAATAATGGCATGGGAAAGTTTATCGAGTTTTAATGAGTAATGATTTCACCTCAAATGAAGTTGATAAATGTGTGTATACAAAACTTGTTGGGAACAAATGTGTGATCATTTGCTTATATGTGGATGACATTCCTATTTTCAGTATTAGCTATGATGTAGTATATGAACCCAATACTTCTAAATTTGATATGAAAGCATGGGTGAAGCAAATGTGATTTTAGGTGTTAAAATCATAAGAAAAGGTGAGATTATAACTCTATCACAAGAACACTATGTTGAGAAACTTCTTAAGAAGTTTGGACATTTTGATGTCACACCTGTGACCACTCCCTATGATGCTAATACTCAATTAAAGAAAAATAGAGGTGATCCCATTGCTCAATCTAAATATGCACAAACCATTGAAAGTTTGATGCATTTAATGAATTTTGCTAGACCATATATTGCTAATTCGTGGGCAAATTGAGTCAGTATACATATAACCCAACCATAAGCATTGGTTTGCATTAACTAGACTAATGGAATATTTGAGAGGTACCATGAACTATGGTGTTAGGTATGGTGGATTTCCTATTGCATTAGAAGGACACAGTGATGCTAACTGGATTTCAGATTTAGACGAGACAAAATCCATTAATGGTTATATTTTCACCCTTGGTGGTGGTGCTGTCACCTAAAAGTCAGTCAGGCAAATAATTTTTACTAAATCATCTTTGTAGTCAAAGTTTATAACTCTGGAACTAGTTGGCAATAAGGCTAAGTGGCTAAGAAATTTCTTAGCCAATATCAATAGGAATAAAACTAACACCTTCTGTGTCTATGCATTATGATTGCCAAGCGACATTAGCCATTGCAAAGAATAAAACTTTCAATGGCAAAAATAGGCACATTCGATTGAGACATGATGTGGTTAAATAATTGCTAAATGATGGTATCATATCGATCGATTATGTAAAGTCATAAGTGAATTTGGCCAATCCTCTGACTAAACCATTAGTGAGAAAACTAATATATAAAACATCAAGGGGAATTACAGTTAAGTCAATTTAGAAATTCATAGTTATGGTAACCCAACCTTTGTGATGGGAGATCCAATGAATAAGGTTCATTTGCGCAATAACAAGTCACATATTAATTTTCCTAGCACTAATTAATTTTGTCCTTTCCTATGATGTGAGTTGTGCTAGGCTGCATTAAATGTGAGGTTGAGCTAAAACTCTTAATGATTCACATATTCCTTATGGATGGTGTATGAAGATGCATTATACACTTGATGGAATCACTTATGTAAGTGTGGAGTAAGGCCGCTCCTATAAGATTGTGGCATAATCTCTAGAGCACTTATGAAAAGCCAGGCATGCGCATGGCCTACTGGTGGAACACAACATTAAAAGCGAGAATCATGAGGGTATAATGAGATTGGTTAGACCTCTAACATACAACAAAGACTTTTGGTTCATAAAGCTTTCTTCACCTACACTCTGTATGTTGTGACATATTGATCTAAGTCTTGTTTATAGTCCTAAAGACACCAGATTCAAAAGCATTTGACCCTTTGCATTTAAACCCTACAAAAATAATTTCTTTTATAAAATCTTTTAAAATATGTGGGGGATTTTTGTAAGTTAAATGGATTGTATTTCAAAAGATCCCACGTCACTTATGTAGGAGCCTTTAAAGTAGTTTATTAATAAGTGTTTGTTATTGGACTAATAAAAGGAGTAGTGAGAGGTCGCGCTTGCGTGCATAAGGATTGGGCCAAAAAGTCCAATTCTAGTGCTAACTAGTGGATTTGCTCCTCCCCTAGCTTGTGGATATGTTCATGAGGCCCGATTCAAACTATGTTTTATTACTTACTTAGATTATCTATTCAGAAGAACCTGTTAAATCTTGGGAAGGGTATCACACATTTTTTTATCTCTTTGTCCTGATTGCAAAATAATCATTTTGGAATAGTACTCTCACACATCTTAGGTTGTTGTTTGTTTGACAATAGGCATAAGCAAATATTAATGATATAGGTGAGCACTTTTCTTATTTTGAATCATCAAACAAGAATGGTAGAGGTGTTGATGATGGTGTCATAAAAGAGGTGCCAAAGAAAGATTCTATCAAAGATGATTCAATTGTTTGATCTCATTGTGAGTTACCTCAAGTATGGTGAATAATTTTGGATTTTTTTAAAAGATTAAATGTGGTGTTTAATTTTGCTTTTGGTGTTTGTTCTGATAAAATTTATTTCTACTACTTTGATATGTTTCATATTGAATTATGTACTTATTAAATAAGGAGAAGAGAAAATAAACATCTAATAAAGGGAGGAAGGAACTGCAAGGTGGTTGGAACCAACGAGAGAATAGAGAAGGAAGGAGTAGAAATAGATGAATAAGAGAATGTAATTCTTTTAATTGTTTATAATCATAGACTAAGGATTTTTGACATACCAAAATTGAGCTATATTTATTTGTGTTTCAAAGTCAAAAAGCTGATTTTTGGACAAAATGAATATCACCCTAAAATTCATAAGGCAAATTGAGCGTTGTTCCAAAAACATAGACAAAAAAAAGTAAATAAGAAAGGAAAATAATAATTAAAAAAATAAAGTAAAATGGAGAAAATAATTTGTTTTGAACTTCTAATGAGAAATTTCGGTTAAATACTCTTAATTGTAAAAAAATTATTTGTTCAGATACTCTTAATTTCATAGACATGCCTAAATATAAGATTTGTAATAATTCAATTCAAATGCTAGTTCACTTATCTTAGTTCAAAGCTTAAAAATTTATTATAGGCCTATTACATGGAGTAATTTTTATTCGTCGATAATGTTAACATATTAAACTCTCAACCCTTCTTTGTCTTTGCATAACTCTAGCCTCTTTCTTCTTGAGGATTTTCGGCTATTACTTTCTAGCAGCGCATATCTTCTCATTTCATTTATCTTTTATAGTCTTTTTTTCATCCTTCTTTGTTACTTCAATACACAAATGTTCCATTTGAAGATGGGAATAACACTAGATCTAGAAAGTTTTTATTTGATTTACTCGGAAGCCAAATAGATCTTTGCATGGTCAATCTTATATACTCATTAAAGTGTGCCCTTTGACCGCCCATCAGCAATTGGTTATGGACTCTTGCTTTAGCCTATCTGGTAGTTAAGATTATTCTAATTGATCCACTAGTGTTTTGGCGAGATATTAGATCTATAATGTTGGCTTTTATCTCTTAATCATATACCTTCCATAAAATGAAATTCTAACTTTCATGGCATTCTACATAAATTGATTAAAAGTGTTAATCTCTCATAATTTGAGATAAGTAAATTGTGTCAATTAGCCCATCTTTAGGACAAATCTAGAGTTTTTTATAGTGTAGTTTGAGTAATCCATATCAAATAAGGATTCAAAGTCCTAATTGGAGTTATTTTAGGGATTTAATTATTCCATTAAGTATACTTTATTATTATATGTTAACAGTAGTCTCTCATCGGTTATTTAATCATTTATGTCCAAATGTTATATCTATAGAGTATTTATTATGTTAATGTATATTTTATTTTATTACTTTTTTTTAATGTCTGTAATGATGGCATAGGCTTCCTTTGTTGTTTACTATGGAACCCAATACATCAAGTTGGCTTTTTTGAACCAGTGTCTGCTTCGAGCTATAAATGCCAACACTCCCCAATATGCTCGAGTGACAAGGATAAAAACTACCTTAACTAAAAGTGAAATTAAGAAGGACGAAATGGATATCACTTTGAAGGACGTTAGGAAGTCAATGCAAGAGTAGGAGGATTGCCACAAGCCTGAACTCGCAGTTCAGAATGCCAATCTGGAGAGACTAAAAGAGGAAAACTGGAGCCTCTTGAATAGAAATAAGGATATGAAGGCTCGGTCTGAAAAAAGAGAAGAGGATAAAAGAGCTAGAGGCTGAAGTTCAGGAGTTGAGGAGGAAAGAGGAATCTCAAGATGAAGATTTGGCCAAAGCTTATTTGAGTCTTTGGTCATACGTATTGGCCGGACTTAAGGAGCGGTAGCCGGATACTGACTAGGACGGGGTAAATGATGTTTATCCATAAGAAGTTGAGGATGAAGAGGATGGGATGGCGAGGTCTCTCAACCAAGCTCCTCAGGGATAGCTCGCTTGCTACAACGAAGGGGGATGCTTATAAATTGTATATGTTTTTTTTTTAGCTTTTTGTAGTAATTTTGTAACTGCCAATGTAAAGAGCCTTAATTTAATGAAAAGAAAATTTTATTTTCAATGTTTCGTCTTCTCTACCTAGTTTTTTATGTAATGGACTATTTTTTTTAGTGTCGTTAATAGTGATTTACTGGTCTGTAAATATTACCATCGGTCCGGGACTTGGTATTATTTCGGTTCAAAAAAATTATTATGTGTGTAATATTTTATTTAAAATTTTTGGAGCATGTTTGCATGATTTAGATGGGTAGAAAATATTTCATGAATATTTTTGGAGAATTGCGGCAATTAATGAATATTATTTTTCTAGCGTGGTATATTAAGGAATAAATGAAGAATTATTTTTGTGGAGTTAATTTAATTAATTGGTGGAGTTAAATAATAATTGGTGGAGAGTTAATTGATGAATATATAGAGCCATTGGATGAAATTACTTAGGACTTGATCTTAGCCATTCATTGGGCATAAAATGAGGAAGCAACATTTGACTTTGCTACTTAAAGATTACCATCATTCATCAACACATTCTCTCTCTCTCTCTCTCTCTCTCTCTCTCTCTCTTTTCCATGTCTATCTCCACGCCAACTTCTTCTTCTCTTCTTCCTCCATTTTCTTTCATTTTTCTACCACAAATTACCACTAAACTACCTAATTAAACCAAAGAATAGTGAATTATCCTTAAGAACTAAGTAGTTGAAGTTGAAATTGGGGATTAAAAGCTAAGAGAATTGAAGTTGCCATTGAAGTGGGTAAGTTGTGATTTTTGAGTTTTATGATTTAATAAGTAGAATTTAAGGTTTAGGCACAGGATTAATGTATTAAATCATGCTCCATTCTTTTCTTTTGTTAATTTTGATTTTAATATGCATTTTTTCCTACTTTGAATAAGTGGGAGAACCATCCATCAAAGGGAAAGGAAAAGCTTAAGAGCAAAGCTTTCTAAGCTTCCTACAGCTTCATTGAGAGGTTAGTGCAATAATACTTTCAATTCCCTTCCAATTTCTTTAAGTTGTAAGTTTTAGGTTTTGAATAATTTTTGAGAAATTGTGTGAATTGAGTTGGGGAAATGTGTTGTGATTGCTTTAGTATGATTCTTCATGCTTAATAAGCATAATGGATTGCTTGGAAGTGAAAGAGAGCAACCCCTCCTAGTTTCCCTTCTTTGGCTGAATCCTCTTTAAGGGCGAGGGCTTGGATTTTTGTTTCTTGTTTTGATCTCCTTTGATTGTAATTGAGCTTGAGAGTGGTTTTCTTTATGATTTATGAAATAAATTTAGAAAAGAACTATTTCCTCTTTATTTTGAAAGGATGGCCAAACCCTCCTTAGGTGAAGGGCCATTGTGTTTCTCTGATTTTCAAGCTCGATTTTAACTTAAATGAGTTTATGTTGCGTCTCTTTTGAGTTCCCACAAGTATACGGATCGCAACATAGTAATAAAAGATCGATCCCACGGGAACGGGTTGAGTTCACTTGCTACTTTATTCTTAATAATGTGTTTACAGAAATAAGAATACAGAAGTGATTAATTTCTATTTATGCTAAGTCTAATGCTTAATTAAATCTAAAGGTAAGTGTGTAGTAAAATACTTAGAATAATT